>JAOUZG010030345.1:2461932-2482807 GCA_026289955.1 Argiope argentata | reverse complement strand
ATATATATATATATATATATATCATATTTACCAAAAAACTTTGTAAATATGATAAATTTTTGAAAAATGTTTGCCTAATTCCCAATTCGTTATGATAAATGTAATAAAAGTCTCTAACTTTACAAATATTCGCTCAGTTTACTCAACTTCTTGGCTTTTATCAGCGAGTGACAACCACGTGATTTAGCAGTAGTTCTCATTTCGGGCAAAAGTAAAAATCTGACGAACTTTGTAATTCTAAAAGTCATAATAGTCTAATATGCTTAAATAAGTAAACTTAAAATATTTAAGGATTTGTAGTAATAGCATTAAACGTTATTTGAAAAAATGTTTTTCCCCTCTAGAACAAAAGTTTAGTTTGTTCTTTATATGTAACAGCGATTTATATTTTAAAGTGAAACTATCTTGTACAAGTTCATGTTAATTTAATTTTTATTTTTTATTCATTTTACAACACCTACCAGTCTCTTATTCAAATTTCGTTCATAAAATGTCTTTGATTTATGAAATAATGTATTCACATAAATGGATGTGACTTAAATAAATTATGTGATAAATAAATGCCTTTGACTTAATAATAAAAATAAAATAAATGTAAATGAATGGGACTTAAAATAACATTTTATTGACTTCTCATTTGCAAAATGTAAAATATTGTAATTCATGGTCTCTTACGTCATAGTGTCCAGTGAAAAATATCTTTTTTAGTAGTAACTATTTTTAAAAAATGCACTCTATTCCGCTGGCCCAATCAGACATGATATTTATCACATTTACCATTACGAGATGGGAAATAATATAAACAAAGCGGTTTATTTAAAAAAATTTCAAAAATGTACCATATTTATTAGTGATTATGTATAATTACCGGTTATTACATATAATCACGAAATTAATCCCATTTACTCTAACATATATATAATATAAAATTTGGTGTTAATACCACGTACCAATTTCATTCATTTAACTTACTATGTTTATACATTGAATTTAAAAAGAATTATGATGGCAGAAATACGTTTTTGAAGTAACGCTTGAATTAGTCAAGAGCTTGACTTTTTTAATGCTTATAAAATTTACTTGTTATATACATCGCATATAAAAAAGAGTAAAAAAAAAAACAAATATATTCAGAGATTTATTTGAAAAAAATCTTTTAAAATGTACATAACAACAAGGAAATTTACTAAAATCAACAGATAAACAATCAATAGTTCAAAAGACACTCTGTAGTTAAGCTCTAATAAACATTGAAATCAGATCGACGAAACTTCTTGTTTTGTTTATTCTGTTTAAGTCTTCAGTCAATCTCGATTGTGAAAAAAACATCCAAGTGAATGTGGGGGAAAATGGAAATCAGTTCTTCCTCAAAAGGTGACAAGAGCATATTTTCCCCTCGGAGCAAAACTATAAGGAGAAAACAAATTTATTGTCCTCATCATAATACATTTCGGTACAAAGCCGGTTTCTCACGTGAAGAGATTCCGCTTTATAGTTTAATTAAGAGTACTTTTATGTTCATCTTTTTTAATCTCGTTTTTCTTTGCTCATGAAGAATTTTAAATTCACTGTAGTTTATTAAACCATTTTTTAATATAAAAAATTATTAGATTTTTTTTAAAATTAAAAAACTACTTTTTGTGGGTAATAATAGAAAGAAATAGAAATTCATCAACTCATAGTCCTGTGAAGAGTATTCTATTAGTCTAAATAACACGAAATTCGAATAATATATTTCAAAGTAACTGCCCTTGATGACCAGTTAGTTCACTAAGGATATTGTTGTATTTAATTTCAGTAAAATTACATATAATATGTTGTACTTAGTTTCAGTAAAATTACATGTTATAACCTCCTTCATGGTTTCATACACAAACTATTTTTGAATATCAAATTGTCTTACAAATGCTCTGCTCATTAAGTATCATTGGATTTGTTACCATTAAATTTTTCTAATGGTAACCAATTTGATAACTTTACAGTGTTGTTGAAAATGTAATTAGTCGGTTCATTTATATTTTAACGTTTTCTGTGCCTTAATTTCAGTTTTTTAATTAATCTAATAAAATACACAGATATTATACCGAATAATTCTTCTTAGCTTCCAACTATAAAAGAGAGTTACAAGAATTAAATATTTAATAAAGTTATAAAAACGTTTTAAATATCAAA
Organism: Argiope argentata; assembly: GCA_026289955.1. Taxonomy (NCBI): domain Eukaryota; kingdom Metazoa; phylum Arthropoda; class Arachnida; order Araneae; family Araneidae; genus Argiope; species Argiope argentata. Next base: position 2,480,635 of record JAOUZG010030345.1, on the reverse strand, counting down.
GGATTAATCAGTAAATATCGGATTATCAGTTTGTTTTGGAATATTAAGAAAAAATGTTTATAATGAATTGTCAAAATTCAGTATAAATTTGCACGACTATTAAATTTTCAACATTGCAAATGTAATTTTTTGAAATTCATTATGATACAGAAATATCTTTGTGCTAGAATATTTTCAGACGTTATAGAAGATACATTAAAAAACTTTGCTTAATTTTTAATTAATTAAAATTAAAAAATATTTCTCCGAGACACACATCTCACCTACGAGATATGCATTTTTTCCCATTCTCCAAAGTATACACGTACCACATTTTTTGGCTCCAGTTCAAATGGTTTGGCATGTGAAGTACCTGCATACATATACACAGAATAAATATAAATCATCTTTTATTTCTCAAGTCTTTTGATTTTTTTTGCTTATAAGTTTACTTTGTAGGTTTATACTGGCGTATAACATAAAATATGTTCACAATTTTTGTATAATTTTGAATAAAAGAACATTTTTTACTGCCTGTATGTTAGGAAAATTTAATTTGATTATTCTAAACTTTTAATGATTTCATCTTATTTAATAATTTATTTTAAAAGACGTTAAATTCTTGAATTCAAATAACAAAGAAGAATCATTTTATAGTTTTCTTTTCTTTAATAATTTAGGGAATGAATATTAGAAGTTTAATAGGAGTTAATGAATATCGTTTATTTTGATTTTTCCCCTTTTTTACAGAAATAATTTCCCCTTCATTATAGAAATAATATGCGTCTATCATTATTCAATTTTTTTTCTTTATATTTCTACTAACAAGTAATGATATAAAGGCGTAAATCCGCATAGATGTATATATGTTATAGCTATAAAGAAGAGATTATTTGATCAAGAATTACTAATTTATACACACATATACTTTTGAAAGAAAAAATGTACAGCATTGAATATGTTTTAACTCGAACAGCTGAATATTTTTTTAAAACTGAATATGTTTCTTCTCGGAATAAATACTAAAAGTAATACAGTGCAAATTTTATTTTTGCATTATTTCAATGTTCAAAAAGATGTATTTTAAAAAATTTTCTTACTTAGACGCTCCATAATTAAAATACAACATTAGCTGTAACGACTCTATATCCAGAAAGTGCACTTTTCAAAGAGTCAGAAACACTCTGACAATTTTTTTAAAATTTAATTCCAAATCTCTGGTTCCTTAAAACATGCGAAAATAGTTGATTAATTTTTTTTTCTAATCAGGCCTTGCTCTTCCTGTGGCTCACACATCCTGAATGTTAAAGTGATAATTTAATGCGCAGATTTTGAAAACTGCTATCCCTCAATAATAACGTTAAACAATTGGTCATCCAATACAATTTGCGATTCATTCAAAATTTTTTTTATAATTATATATATAACAATAAATATTCTAATATTACTAGGTATTCAAAGTGAAAATCCAATGAAATTTTTTATTTGTTTTTTAAAAATTATAAATAATAAAAGAGAAAGAAAAAAATTGAAATCTTTTATCTCAAATTTCAAGTTATCATGTGAGAACATTTTTTTTACTAATTTGTTTTACAAAGGATAGTCGTCTTCTTCCCATTCGATATCTCCAATTCTGTCTAATAAATCTGGTCCACATCCTAACTTTAGATCATTGTCTTCTAGTGGAATAGGTGTGCGAACTTGCATTTTTTCCCCAATGAATTCGGACGTATAGTGGCAAATGAGAACTAAATGCACTTTTATATGTACCGCACGTTCTTACAATATTTGTCGAAAATGTGCAATCTATCGTCGTGTGATGAATCGCTGTGGATTTTCCCGTTTTGAATTTTCATCATTCGTTTTTCTTGATTGAAGGTTTTGTTATTTTAAAGCTCTACGTTTTTGTTGTCCTAATCGAATTCATTTTTTAGCTTCTGGCCTCTGTTCTTAAAACTAAAATAATACTCCATGTATATTAGAATTCCATCGGCTTGTTTATTCTTTACACTGAGCAGCATATATTACAATTATTGCCAGATATCAAAAGATTTAAAATTGAACATCAACTATTATACAAATAAATAAATAAAATGAATAAAATATGTTTATCAAAGAAAAAATCGTTTGCTTTTAACTTTTAATAATATTTGAATTAAAATAAAAATAGTAGCAGTAATACAAAGTATGAAAAAGAATCATTTGCTAAATGCCTGTTAACAGATTTAGATTATGATATTTACCGAACAATTCATTGCCTACATTTTTTCGGAGACACCACAAAACTTCATAACCAAAATAACAATATGTTCTTACATAATAACAAGTAATATTAAAAAAATTAATCAATTCCTGCTTAGATCAAAACAGAAAATTTTTATTTTATTGAATAGTTACATATAATATAAATAATTGATCAAAAATTATACCTGTCCGAAACAAAATCAAGTTCGTATCCGTTGAAATTAAATCAGAACACACTCAATTGGTGTTGAATTTTCAACGACAATTGAGGTAACGAAAATGTATGAATTTTCTACTCCAGTTAAGGTAACGCAATACAGATTTGAAATTTTTAATTTTCTTTACTCTGTATTATTTTAATTCGAAAGTACTTCAAAATGAATCCGAAAATTCAGTTCCTTAACAATGTTTAGTTTTAAATGCATCAAACATTAAAAAAATAAACAGAATATTTTGAAATAATTGGTCAAAAACATATTAAGCCTACTTTATTAGCGTGGGGGAAAAACAAACTGTATTCGTTACTTATTTGGCATTAAGGAAATGGAATTTTTTGACGGGAAAGTTAGTTTTTAATTAATTAATTAAAAAAAATTAATGAATTAATGTTTGAAAAAAAAACTGTATTAACATCAAATGTTATCCATTCCAAGTTTTAAAAAAATCACTTGAACTTGAGTGGGTGAATAAAAAGTATTTTATTAATGATTGAAAATTTGAAAAAGCTATATATATATATATAGGATGAGTGTGAGCTAATAGTAGGAATTGAATAGTTAATATAAAAAAATACATTAAAAGAATTAATATAAATTTAAAGAACTATTATAAATTATAAACATTTTATAAAGAACTTTAAATATAAGTAGAAAAAAAAAACCACTGCGTCGGCCGGGAGTCGAACCCGGGTCAACTGCTTGGAAGGCAGCTATGCTAACCGTTATACCACCGACGCTTCGAAAGAAGAGCATTAGTGATGCTTCAACAGGTATTGCTCTCATCTGCCAAGTTCGGCAGAGAAAACCAAATGCAAAAGCAACCAATGCCTTCGTCCTTTTCGAGATAAGATCGATGAAGATGAAATCTTCCATGATGTTGACGGCGTTTCGAGTGCACTTACTGATTTAATTACCTAAGGAGTGAAATAAGCAATCGCTTTTTCAGTGCATTACTGTTTTTCAAATCCTTATAGTTTAGCAGGGAAAACAATTTCTACTTCCCCTAATTAAAATCATGTTTTATGCCTTGCAGGAAAACCAAATCAAAATGCATTGACAAACTAGTAATTTTTTTTTCTTAAATTAATGGTTAGCTGTTTCTATTGCTAGTTATCTCATCTAAAATACAACTGGGTACCTTAGTTAATGCTTTTTTTATTGCAGTTTATCAAAAAACGTTTTTTAATGTAATTAATTAATATGGAGTAAATATCGATTCACTGTCAACATTCTTGAAAAAAAAGAGAGAGAAATCTTTAACAAATTAAAGAAAATGAAAAAGTTTCGGCAATAAAAAAGAGTGGAAATTTTTAAGTAATAAAAGAAGTTGAAAAATGTATAAGCTTTCATATAGCTGTTTGCAATAAATTGGACTTTTTTGCCTCTCAATTCTTATAGAACATAGGCAGTGAGTCCAACATTCATTAAAACAAATGCTTTAGCCTTAACTGACGAAAGGATTTTTTCAGAATATTAATTTCAAAACGTGCCATTGCTGATTTTTTAAACAAGCAAAATTCCAAAATAAACACACACTTTCTACTTCATAGTAAGAGAAATAAAAGTTCAACATTTCTAGATGAGCCACCAAGAGCCTCTGGCTCTCCACTCCTTTATTTTAAAGAAAAATCTTAAAAACATAACTTCAGTTGTATCTTCTTAAAGGAAAGAATGGTTTCCAGGGCCAATAATTATTTTTATTTCATCAAATTCTCTTTATATGAAATTCACGATGCTCGATTAATGGCTCTTGTAATTATCTGAATGTTTTCCAACATAAACACCATTTAAAAAATTTCACAGAAAAAAATTTAAAAAGAAATGGTCATAATTTTTAATGAATGCAGAAACATTGCACTTTTAAATTATATATTCAAAAATTTTTTTTTGCTGTATTCTAGATTTGTGCCCAACTAAGGAGATTTCATTTACTTTTGAGTATATTTCAAACGGTTTGAAAGCTGATACGAAAACTACGTAAATAACAATTATTATAGCAATAATAAAATAATCACTGACAATCTTAAGTCGTACAAAGTTGGAAAAAGCTGAAAACTTTAATTCATACAATTATTATTTTAAATGAGAAAGGAGAGTACGTACGTGTGTGTATGTGTATCTTGGGGCTTTTTAAGGCCTAACTTTAGCCTGTAATGCCAAATTTGGTATAGATGTACTTTAAAACATGAAAATATTCTGCTTTGCATGGTTTTTAAAAATTTGATTCGTGATTTTACTTAACTAAAGTTCAGCAAAATGTTTAAGTTTTTACAGTATAACTCTTCAAGATATTACGGCGAAAATGAATTTTAAGAATTTATTTCAACTTTTTAATAAATGTATTTTTTATGATACCAATTTAATCAGAAGACAAATTTTTTCCCTTGCCTCTCTTATAGTTTTCTAAAACTATAACTTTTTTCGTAATTTTCAACATTAATTTCCATTGCTGCAATGAAATTCACATTCGTTACAATAAATATACAGTCACGTGATTTTTTTCCCTATAATAAATTTCAATTTTTTTTTTATTTATTGTCTATGTAGTTTTAATGAGACATAAGAAAGGGAAGTTATAATGAAAATATTGAACAATCAGAAAATAGATTACCTGGACAGTTATAATATGAAATTCCATAGCTTTGACTTTATTAGGAATTTAACTCAATTATAAAAAGTTAACAATAAATAGAATAGGTGTAAGGTTATAAAAATAATACATCTATAATCTCTATCACACTTGATCAAAATCTAGCATTAGCTATTAAATAAAAATTAAACGCAGCCAATTTTTCTGACAAATTAGATGATCGATACAAGCGAAGAAACAAAACTGAAAAATGTAGTTATTATAACAGAAATTTATAAAATAAATAATTTATTGTTCCCAAATATAATCAAAATTACTTTACGGTCTCTAAACATTAAAGAGCCCAGAACTCTTCTAGTAAAATAAAAATGATAAAAATTGCCGTTTTAATTTAAAATTTTAACAAGAAATAATTTTAAAAAATATGAATTTTATCTGCAAGTACAAAGATTGAACATCTCATGCTCCCTCCCACACTTTTCTTTTCTTTTTAGCAACTTTAATGTCATTGATTTTAATTTAATATGTTAAGAGATCCAAACACACACAAACAGAATTCTATTTTTGATAGCTTTAAGCACAGAGAGGTACACATTCTTCTTAATTATAAATGCTAGAGATTGAAAAAAATAAAAGACTTGCGTCGGCCGGGAGTCGAACCCGGGTCAACTGCTTGGAAGGCAGCTATGCTAACCGTTATACCACCGACGCTTCGGTTAAAGCGAGAGAGCTTTAATTCTTAACAGGTGAATTTAGGTTAAAAATTGCACGTTTTCACTCCTCATTGCCTTCCAGGCTTTAACTCGATCTATCTCAAACGAATCCATTCGTGTTTCTAAATATTTATTTCAAAATTCTTTTTCTGGATTGAAAGGTTATGATCCCCCCCCCCCCAGTTTACAGCTCTACAATTTTTGAAGCTTTAGTTACAGTTTTATATATTCCTCAGTTTTCTTTTCACTGGTTAAGATTAAGATATATTAAAATAAAATGTACAATTTTCATTAAACAAAAAGTAAGAAATTTTATTTAATTATAGTTATTACAAAAATTGTAAAAATAAATAAATATAATCTCTGGTTTAATAGTCTAATAACGAATGCCCAAATTTGAATGTTTACTTATTCCTATGTTCTAAATCGTATGGGTGTATCGTCGACTTTGGTATCGTAGATGTTATCTGACTGATGAAGGTAGCGACACAATACTCCTCCACCAGTAAGTCGGCGGAGAAGCGAACGATTTGTATAGTGCCAAGCATTATGACGAGTTGTTGTTTGATTACGTCAAGTGAGTCTGACGATTTTGTTTGTTTGCTTGCTTACGTCAAGCGAGTCTGACGATTTTGTTTGTTTGCTTGCTTACGTCAAGTGAGTCGGATTATTTTGCTGCGACTGTTGCGGGAGGTCGCATTGTCAAGGTCACCAGTGTACCGATTGAAGGTCGCGATACGAACCTGCGACGAGTAACATGGCCATAATACAAAAGTCGACTTCGATATCGTAGATGTTATCTGGCTTATGAAGGTAGCGCCACATGGGGAGACAATCTGGTTCAGAAATATTTCACTGACATGCGATTCATATAAGTTATTAAACAGTCATTGCTGAGAATCGTAAAATCATAGCTTAAAAAACGTAGTTTTTCAAAAATTCTTTGACAATCAGTCTCCTTAAATTTTCCAATACGTATTTTTTATTAATACGTACTTTCTCTTTTACCTACCAATATAATGAAATTTACCTTTTTTTTATAGATTGAATGTTTAACCCAAGGGATACTGAGCTGCACTGCTACACCTTTATAGTGAGCACTGACGATAAGACATACCCCCCAAACCCGAGGTTTTTGATCCAGAGAGATTTCAACCTGAGAATGTAGTGGACCACCATCCGTATGCCTATGTACCATCTTCAGCAGAACCTCTCAACTGCATTTATAAATTTTAAGGAAAGAATTAAAAAGTTCATCATTTGAAATTTCCAAATATAATCGAATTTGAAAATTTTTAATCAGACATATGATATCTGTAATTGCATAAAACATGTGCTTGCAGTTTCCTTAAAAAATAAAACAAAAGTAATTACGAGGTTTTTTTTTTCACATTTCGATGGACAATATAATATAAAAGACAAGAGTAAAGAATAAAATGCATTTATTACCAAAAGCCACGGACACAAATTGCCATTTTCGGCTGAATCGCTGTGAAGATTCAGGCAGTTATCAGCTTAGATAACCAAGTTTCTATCCAAGTTTCTTGGATTCAAATTTTAAATTCAAGTTGAATCTTATAAGTCCAGAAGCTTTGGTTTCCAAGCAAGTTTTTCAGTTCACGGAAGAGATCACTTGGAAATAAGCAGCGTTGAAAGGGAGCCAGAATGAAAGTTTATGATAGTTGATCACATGATTCGGATGACTCGAAGCTGGAAAGCGAGAAGCAAACCGATTTTCTCGCCAAAATTCGAGTTTGGAAGGTGAATGTTTTGACTTAACTATTCCATGTTTCTTCCTTAAAAAAAAATTCAATGAAATCCTTGACTAATGAAGAGGTACCTGCTGCCAATTTTATGGCTAAATTTGAAGTCGTCACTAATGAGTTGCTAAACCGCCAATTATGGCAATCCGGTAATGTGTAATCTGTTGATCATTCTCGCCAAATTTAAATCCCTCGCCAATGAGTTAGTAAACCATTGGCGAAAGACGGTCTAATACGTAAGTACCAATGAAGGTTTAAAAGAATAGTACAGCACAGCTCACACTACTATTTCTAGAAAGTTCTTCAAAAAGGGCGTCGAATAACTAGTCCACAAACATGACAAATAACTGAATCTTCCCGACAACCATATCGCAAAGAAACGAAGTTTCATAACAAATTCACTTCATCCTTTACTCTTGTTTTATTATAATCCTTCGGCTCTTGAAAAATTAAAAAAATACTAGTAATTGTGCTGTAGAAGTCATTAAAATACTTTTATCCGATGAACCAATTCAAAAGCGAATGTATACAATTCGAAACAAATGCCGCTTGTATAAGAATAAAATTCAGAACATTGCAAAAATATAAATATTAAAAAAGAAATATCTATATATTAAAAAGAAATATCTATCTATCTATATATATATAGATAGTTTACATTCTCTATCGTTAATAAAATACTTTTTATTCATCCAATCAAGTTAATATAATTTTTTTTAAACTTGTAGTGAATGACATTTGATGTTAATACAATTTTTTCAAACATAATTCATTCGTTTTTATTAATTAATTAAAAATTAACTTTTTGAGTAAAGTCTTCATTTCCCCACAGCCAAATAAGTAATGAATTTAGTTTGTTTTTTCTTAACACCAACGAGGTTAGGCTTAACATGTTTTCGACCAATTATTTCAAACAATTCAGTTTATTTTCTTAATGTTTCGTAATTTTTTTTTCATTTAGTTTAATTTTGAGTTCTAGTATCTTATTCATCTGATTTAATTTTTCACAGAAAATGTAAAATTAGTTTTTTACGGATATATTTACTTAAACTTTTGATAGAAAAATTTATCTCTTAACAAATTATTGATGAAAAATAAATTTCAAATCTTAAAGACTTCCAAAATCTAAAGGATTCTTATTTAAAACCACAATCCCTTTGAAAAAGTTGAAAACTATAGCCTTTGAAATTTTTAACAAATTAGAGAAAAAAAATAAATATAAAAATAACCACATGAAATTTCAGCGTTGATTTCACTTCTTTAAGAGGAATATCACGAGTGTGCGAGGAAAGAAATCCGTGCTCTGGCTGTTACTTATTCTTGCCACGTCATTGTCCATGACATTTCTTAATAATTTTTCAGAATGTAAACGAAAAGTCATGAAAAATTTATTTTAAAGAAACCTATTGAATTTTTATACCATTCGAATGCCCTAATAACTAATTACATTCTTTCTGGTCAAAAATTTGCTCTTCCAGAAGAAAAAGTTGTGATTAGCAACATATAACATTTCAAAGAGGTGTCTCTAGTAGAATTTACGTTGAAACTGCTCAGCCAGATAGATTGAAATTTATTTCCAGAAAATGAGTTGCCTGTAATGACTTTCATTAAAAATAAATAAAATAAAAAAGGTAGTGCAATAAAAGTTTCTTGAAATGAGTTGTTTCCAAAACTTCCTATAAACTAAAATGAAATCATATTATATAAATAATTTAGGACGATGAATTAATTGTCACGGATTTTTTTTTGTTGTACAATTAAGGCTTTTTTATGTGAAATACGGTGTACATAATTACTTTTCATAGTACTGTCTATCACTAGACGCTACTCTTTTCCATCTTTTTAAAAACTTTCGAATTCTACATGGAAAGAAAATTCATCTTTCTAATGCTATTTACCAATTAGCCCAACTTATCGTATCTTAATAAGATTGGAAGCCATGTTTCATAGACCAGAACAAGCAATAATCCGATGGAGATATATCTGGTGAATATGACTGTTTTGGGTAAAACACCTTATTTTGGAATTTCTTAGTATGTTTTGATAACACAAGCAACACGCGGTTGAGTACTGCCATGTTAAAAAAATTGCTTTATTGTGCTTGTGTCAAGCTATAGCTATTTTTTTCTTTAATACTCAATTCAAATGCTTTAATTGTATTCTCTAAAGTCCACCATTGATGACTTTTTTTCCCGGTTTAAAGGCAGTACACCAAGAAGATTTACCAAACAAATAATTCCTGCTTTGTATCATGAATATTCAGATTAAATATTCTATTGCCTGGCCACGTATCCTTATTGAATATTCAGTGATCAGGCAAACCTCATGATTTTCCACACTTAGGATTATCGTATCGTATCCATTTTTCATCGCATTGGGGATATGATATATTGGGCATAGGGGCAATTTTTCACGCGTGAAAAAATGGGTATTCAACACCTCTCGGTTTCAATTCATTATCCGATGTCATGGCTACTGAATCGTGCTGAATGCAATTAAATACTTGGGGATTTTTGTACATTCAACCATCTTGGGTTTCAGAGGAATCTTGGTCGAGTAAATTTTGCAATTTCTCATCTTCGAACTTTTTTGATTGGTCAGAGCGTTGTTTTCAACTTATACCAAGATCACCAATACTACAACATTGAAACCAATATGCACATGTTTCTGTCGATGGAGTATGTTTACCTTTGAATTCCAAAAGTATAAGATTATTTTCATCCGCACTTCCCTTCGAATTACTCAACAAAGTAAAAGAAATAAAACGATATTCTTGCGAATATTATTTTATTGGTTCATAATGCAAGCAGCTGAGAACTAATATGTTTAGAATTCAACCAAATGAAAAGTAATGAAACATGAAACCTAATGATCAAGCTTTGACAAGAATAAATTTTTAGGGATTTCCAATAGATAGAATAATTTGTGCTATGTCGCGTAGGACATTATAAAAGTGTCCTATGCAATATAGCATAAATTATTCTCTAACTATTGTAAGTACCTAAAGATTAATTCATAGACCTAACATATACATATTTGGTATTATAAAATAGGTTTCCTAGATCATAGTATTCTTTTTACTGTAATGTTCGATTCGATATCACTTGCATAAAGATTCTATTAAATAAATTGAAAAACATTTACCCTTCTAACAAAAGAATATTCAATACTAAATAGCATTGATTTTTTCCTTGATGATGACGTGTCCTTTTTACAACGAAAAGAAGTATGCGATAGCTTTTAAGGGTATAGATCCATGAGCACCAAAGGGCAGAAGTCTGACTTCTAGCTCATATGAGGATGACACACACACACTTGCTTTCACAGACCCTTTTTACAGGTGGCACATTCATATACCACACAGACAGTACACAGAAGAACTATCATGTCCTAACAGGGACGTCCAGATCACGTGGAATACGTGCTACCTCGACACTAGACAATATGTTCCTTAATTTTATTAATATATTAGCTAAATATTAGTCTCCTCTCGATAAAATTTGTCTGGATTTACTGAATTTAAATTTTTTTTAAATAGTAAATTAAATTAAATAGTATTAAATTTGACTTAAAGACTAATGCAAGAGGATAGCTCTTTCTTTCCTACAGTTTGTTTCTCAAACAATTTTGATGTGAAGGGTAATGAAATTTCAAAATCCATAGATTCAGGCATCTTACCAAGAAACAGTGAAAATACTTTTTGAATATAAGCAAATTCTATTCTTTGGTTGGATATTTAGGGAAACCATGAAGTTTATAAAACAATAATAAATATCATTAGGCAAATAATTATAAAGATAAGGAAAAAAATCCGTTAAGAAAAAAAATTTTATTATGATTTCATTAAAAAAAACAAAGAAAACTAACACGTTCATTACATAAAAGCTAATGAACTCAGCAATGGAAATAATGATGAGCCAAACAAATATATTAGACATGGTAAAAAAGCAATTGTAAAACTCATCAAATTACAATGAAATAACAATGGGTGAAAATAAAAAAAGTCAGTAAAATATATGTTTGGATTTTGTTATTATTTTATTTACAATATCAGATTACTTTTTTTTACCGAAATATTTATCCATAATAAAAAAATTGACGAAATTTGAAATATAATTTAATTCTTAACATGAAATATGGGAGGGATTACTTTATCATGAATATATTTGTTAATTTAAAAATAGTTAATAGTTTTTATTGTGATAGAAAAATAGTGATTATTAGATTTCAAATAGATGAGATGATTTTCAAGGAATTAATTATAAAAAAAGCTCCAGAAAATTCATACAGCATCATCAACTAGCTTCTAATTCCCTTTTCTCTAATTTTTTTATATACATCTAGCATTCTCGATTCTCACCGTCAGTATTTGCACTGAGCTATGTACATTAGCTTAACATTATATATGACAAATAAATAGAAATGCAGGATGAATGAATGTTTTTTTGTCGGTGATTCATAAAAGCAGAATATATGCTAACAAGTGTCAAATTTCCCCTTCACATAGTGCAAATCAAAAACAAAGATAATTTTATCTTTTTCTTTGTGCGTTTCTCTCTCTCTCTCTCTCTTTTTTTTTTTTTCTTGCTTTTTTTTTTTTTTCCCCCCCCCCCCCGTTCTTTGAATTGAATACGTTGATCAATTCTTTTTGAGTTCTACGGCCCATGAATTTTGTTTGAGATGACTGATCAAATTATATCCATATTTACATTGAATAAATACAAAAAGTCAGTTAAAATTATTTTCAATTCAAAAAAAAAGTATCAATTAAAGTATGGTTTGATCACTTCTTGAGATACGATTGTGGTTTTAAACCTTTTCGTGTTTGAACAAAAAAAGAAAAGAAAAAGATTTATTATTTACATCTAAAGAGAATTTAGATTTAAAGGAAATAGAACCAATCATTCTATTAGATATGATTTTTAGTTTTCGAATTGAAATTACTTTGAATTCGAAAAAAAAAAATGCCAATTAAATTTTAGTTTGATTGAGATATCATTGTGATTTTAGACCTTTTCTAATTCGAACAGAAAAATAATTGTAAAAGATTTACCATTTACAACCAAAGTAAATTTAGATTTAAAAGAAATAGAATCGTTCATCCTAATATATATTCTATTACATATGATTTTCAGCCTTGCTGCCATTTTAAAAATTGTCGAAGGTTGACTTTTCCTGTTCAAACTTTCGTTTTATCAAGCGAAGCTTATTTAAATCTTCCAAGCATAAATACATTTTGAGTCTAGCCATTTGTGAGATTTTCTTTGTTCATATTTGTACACCATTCGGGTCGGGGATGACATTTAAGCCACATCTGTTTATGATATTTCAGTTTTGAGAGCTTGGAGCTATTCTACCATTCACTGGAACTGCTTCAACCAGAAGTAGACACGATCCGTTCATGGATTGCCCTTTAGGGAGAAAAATATACAGAAAATAATAAGAAATGAATAATAAACAATAGAAAAGAAAATAATACACAGGAAAAAGTCATAAAGGAACATAAAACGCTCCGGGAAAGGCCTTAATAGCAAAGATTCCAAAGTATTTAGCTGTTTATATGTGAAATCATAACCCATTTTCACCTATATTTTTCCCAATTGATATTAAGAAATCCTGTGATAAAAAATATAAAATAATTTCTAAGCCACTAAATCACCAAATGGTGAATTAATACTAGAAATAGTTTAAAGATAAATCCAAATTACTTTTTTTTTCTTTCTAATTTTGAGAAAAGCTAGCATGTTTGCATTTGATGATTTTGAATAAAGTTTCGATATCGATTTCATCAGATATCGAATTTTGTAAAACAAAAGATAGAAGCTAAGTGGCAGCTTTCTAAGAATGTACTCATATTTTTCTTATTTGCAGCTAAATGTGGCATTAAATTGGACTAAATATAGTATTAACTTTGAAATTTTTAAGTTCATATTATTATCTCCTGGGAAGGCATGATATACTTACAAGATTCGTGAACAAGACACATCAGCTCACAGCAACGCACAAAAGCTAGTAATAGACCAGCAATATTTTATCCCTTCACTAGTTGCGTGGGAACCGCTGACTAAAGCTTTTGTTGCTTTAATTTGTAGTGTCATCCTTATAAGCCACATAATATCCTTCGAGCCGAAGGGTCCCTTTTGCTCGATCGGTATGTTACTCGGCTACAGGCCCAAACATCTCAGGTTCGTACCGCGACCTTCACTAGCTACATTGGTGACCTTGACAACGCAACCTTCCGCAAACTCATGGCGCCATCTACCAGCCAAAAAAGCCGTCGCTAACTCAACGCATCAAAGCCGTCTCTTACTCGACGCACCAACAAACTTGCATGCTCGCCTTACGCTTGGCGCTTCCAAAATCGTTCGTCTCTCGTCCGACTCACTGGTAGGGGAGTACTGTAGCGTCAGTCTTATAAGCCACATAATATCCTTCGAGCCGAAGGATCCCTTTTGCTCGATCGGTATATTACTCGGCTACAGGCCCAAATGTCGCAGGTTCGTACCGCGACCTTCACTAGCTACAAATTAAATAGAAAAAGGGAAACAGGATCAGAAAATAAGAAAATACTTTAGAATTATTTCGTCCTAACATTGACTGTTTTTAGCATCAACGATTTATGTTGCCAGATAGTAACCGCCAATAGTTAAGGAATTTGCCTTTACCTTCCAGCATGCTGAAGGGAATTTTTAAAATTTGTTTTAAGAGACAACATACTAATATATTTACAAAAAATTATAATATGCTTTAGAATAAAGTTATAGATCATTTGACTAGTTTGATATGACATTAGAGAGTATCTTACTTTGTAAAGCGCATCTTGCCGCCACTATTTTTCGATGCCGGGGCTTCATGAAGCAATGATGAAAACATAAGTAGGAAATGGACATGACGAGGCAGAAAATGGCCATCACCCTGTAAGATAAGCTCATGGAATATTTTTCAACCAAAAAACCACCTACTGAAGATCCAAGGATTTTTCCTGAAAAAAAATTAGACATGGAAATTAAGATAATATTCAAATAAATACAAGACAAATTTAAATATAAGTGTACCTTTAAGATTTCTATACTTGTTTAAGTATTGATATCTTTCTTTCACTTATTTATAGCCAAGTGCTACAATAACGAAAGAAAAATAATTATCACAGTAAATTTTTAAATTAATAATTAATAAAATATACCTGATATCCTTGAAGGATTTTACAGAAAAGGACAATCATATTTAATCAGCAAAGGTATGTATTTCTAAAATTAGATCATGTTGAGTTAGTTCTTTAATATTTTAGAAAATGTGGGATTTTCATAAACTATGGTTTTAAAAAGAACCAGAAAATCAATGATGTTTTTTTTAAAAAACTTTAAGTAGCATTGAATTTTCAATTATTATGGTGAAATCAAGTATTTAAAATGATAATAATTACTATGATGATTCCTAATTCTGATATATTATAAGCTATTCTATATATTTATTTTATAGATTATTAAACTTATAGTACAAATCTCTGCGATATCTAGGTAAAAAATTAAAGTACGTAAAAACATTAAAAATTTATTAACTATATCCTACTCCATAAATACTATGGTTTATTTAATTTATTGGTTGGATTTTTTAAAAAAATCACTCAATGACGATATTTTGGTGGTAGACAATCAACTCTATTGCGCGAATATTCGATTCTTAAACATTAATTAGAAGAAATATCAATTGCACCTGGCTCTCAGACAGAAAATTAATGAAAAACATTTTGATTGATTATAAATGTAATTTAAGTAAATATGCCATCGGACAAGACAAATAAAAATTTAAAAGACACACAATCAAAATGATGGTTACGTCTTAGTTTTCTGTGGAATTACATAATGGAACGAAGTGTAGCGACTGACGGTCGCAGTACGAACCTGCGACGCTAGGGCCAGTAGCCGAGTAACATAGCCACTATACCAAAATTCGACTTCGGTATCGTAGATGTTATCTGGCTTATAAGGCTAACGATACAGTACTGTCCCACCAGTGAGTCGGCGAAGAAGCGAACGATTTTGTATTGCACCAAGTGTTATGGCGAGTTGCTGCTTGCTTCACATCAAGTTAGTCTGACGATTTTTCTGCAGGTAGATGGCGCAACGACTGTTGCGAAAGGTTGCGTTGTCAAGGTCACCAATGTACCGATTGAAGATCGCGGTACGAACCTACAATGCTAGAGCCAGGAGCCGAGTAACATAGCCACTATACCAAAAGTCGACTTCGATATCGTAGATGTTATCTGGCTTATAAAGCTAACGCTACAGAAGTAAAGGATAACGGGTTCACTATTTACGATAAATCTTCGATTACATAATCACAAGAGTGGAAAGAATTCAGCATTTTGCAGACGATAATAGCATATTTGATAATTAACAATGTATGTAATATTAATCATAATGATTTTTCATTACTTTATGATTAACTTATTACTTTATGATTAAATATCATCAATTTATGTTCTTCAATTTCAAAATATTAGGGCCACCTAAATTTATTGAACATAACAGAATACATTACGATATTAGAACAATTTACTGACGCATTTACAATGGCAAATTTACAAAGGACATAGATTTTATACAGTTGAGTCAGCAAATATATCTAAAGGGGGAGTTCCCTATTATAATAAGCAGTTTGCGTTGCTATTTATAAAAGAAATTTATTTCCATGAATTAAATTCTAATGTCAAAACTGCCTCAAGAGAAATATCAAAACTGGTATAAGATATTAAGTAAGAAAAATACTATTTCCTTTAACGGACACACTTTATTATTTTTTTAAAAAATAATTTCCATAACAGGCGAGAAGGTTTCTTATTTCTTTTCTTAGCAGAGTTGTAAATGATGCAATGCCATTAACGAAGACAAAGACATGGCTGTTGCTGCAATGCATTCAATTTCGCCATTCAAAGATTTATTTGAATAGAATTCGACTGCATTCTTCTTACAACTGAGTTCTGTCGCAGGAGTGGCTCTAAAGCAAATCTGCTGCAAACAGGGCCCGACTTAGCCTAATTAGGGCCCTGGGCAAAACTTCTTTGGGGGCTACCTTTTGCTTCACTACTTTAGTAATGAAGAACGTTCATTAAAGAACGTTAATAAAGTAAACTTTCTATTCGATTTGAGGGCCCCTCTGACATGGATGCCCGGGGAAATTGCCCCATATGTCCCTGCCTTAACAACTCTGGCTGCAAGGTTCTGATTAAAGTATAGCCCCAGCTGTGTAATTTTATATGTAACAAATAAGATTATTCTGGTTTTCGAAAGCATTAAACTTTATAATAGGATATTAGGGTTTTTTAATTAGAAGATGAAAAGTATTTCAGTGTTAGTCCAAAATTGATATGAATTTTCTCAATTTTCTTTACTAAAAAATTAGAAATGGCAATATCTTGTGTACTACCCTTGCTTCGAATATTTATATAAAGTTTCTTTATAGGAAGGAATCAAAAATCACTAATTTTTCAATTGGTATTTCACTTAAGGAAAATAGCATGAAACTGAAAATTTCATAGCAATTGCTGAAAATCGAAAATAGTAAAATTAAAAAAAAAAAAAAACTCTACTATTGCAAAAAAACATCATACTTTCAATATTGAATACATTTTGTTCACAATATTTTCCAAAAATATAGAGTACTAGTAGCATTATTTAATAAAAAATGTGGAACTGGATCAAGAAATAAGAGAAAATCTTAGAATTTTTGTTGTTCTCGTGTTTCACATCACGACGAAAAGAAAGATTTAGTAGCTTCTGAGGGTACTTTGGACACCTGAGAATCCTAGGGCTGAAGTGTGACTTCTAGCTCACAAAGTCACAAACCCTTTTTACTTCATCCACAGATCGAAATTTAGATCTGGAACAGAGAATGATCACCTCTGACCCAGTACCCCCAGTATTACTCTCCACATAAAGGACTTTGTGATCATCACCGATTTAACATGCGCAAGCCACACACTCGGTGAATCTTCAACCTACGAGATTCGACCTCGCAACTTTAGGAATACGAGATCAACGCTCTATCAACCAGGCTATACCAACCCTATCTTTTGCAGTCAAAATCGTAAATGGTCGATAAATAAGTGGTCAGTGATCTGACACCTATTATAAATTCCTATACATCTTTTTATCTTTCTATAAGATTGACAGCCACCATATACACGGAGAGCCTTCGGCTAAAGGGTTCAAACTCGCATCACAAGGGTTGCGAATCCACCGCTCTACTAATTAGGCTATCCAGGCGCTAATCGTAGAATTACGATAGCTAAATAGCTAGAATATAGAATTTTATAATAAAGATAGAATTTCATAATTAGGAAAGAATATTACTGTTAAAATGGCTAAATAAAGATAAAAATTTGGAAGTTAATGTAGATTAAAATTAATTAGATTTTAAAATATAATTGTATATGTATAAATAATTTTTTAATAATATTTTCGTTTTATTTTATTAAAATATTACAAAAATGTTTAATAGAAAAATTAGTATCCATTAATCCCAGTTAACCAAAAAGTCACTTAAAGTGGCTAGTAAATAATAAGATAAGACAATTAATTCATTTGTAATAGAATGACTGGTGCTGCTGTACTTACCGACTCCAAAATGAGCCATTGCCAATACGTAGTGCATAGCTATTCTTTTTCCTTTGGTGCTATCGTGTTCGACAGAAGCCACTAAAGCTATCCATAGGATAGGAATGGTGAAGATTTTCATGGTTTCGAAGGGCACAGACCACCACCAGAATCTCCACTCCTCCATGAAAGAGAGGCCGGCCAAATGCAAGGAATGGAAGGCGAATGCCGTGGAAACAAGATTCGCTTCACCAATGTTCTGAATGAGGTTTTTGGCAACACACAGAAACGGTAAGGCGAAGACAAAAATAAACGTTTGGAACGTTCCGAGCGTAACGTGGCTGAAGTGAATGTAGTCTTGATATAGCAGAGGATCGAACACCTAAAAGGTGAAATGGAATTGCTATAATATATTATAAATATAATTTTGATGGAGCTAAATTTTTTAAAGAAAAATCTTGAATATATCGCGAAAATGAGTAAAATAAAGACTATAATCGATAAAAAATAACTTCAATTAATTACAAAAGATAAATGAAGTTAATAAACTTTGTGATTTATTGATTGCGCATAAAATCTCCAAGCGATATTCAGTTTCAGG
>JAOUZG010030345.1:2451609-2461832 GCA_026289955.1 Argiope argentata | reverse complement strand
CTCGAACCCCCCCCCCCCCAAAGGAGCTTTAGAAATTAATTTGACAAATAGTCAGACCTCTCACAGAAAAAAATCCCTGTTTGAATCCCTGCCTGAGGGTGACCCTTGAAAAAGTCTTCAGATAGGACTCATTGTATTTTTTTCTCTCTTTTCGATTTCGAATTGTACTTATTATTTACTTATTTCGAATTTTATTATTGCTAATTTTGTTCTTTTCATTTGTGTTCTAGTTGTAGCAGCATTAGTACTCTCTAAATACAATGTTCTTTTTTTAAAAAAAAAAATTATGGTTCAGATAATTTGTTTAGGTCTTTTCCAGATTGTTTTTCTTTGATATGATAGTTGCATAGAGTTATAAAGAGTGTCTCAAAATTAATGCAATATTTGAACTTACCAGTATTCGTACAGGGTAGTATTGGCAACCCTATTATAAACCTTTGATAGTCGATATGTTTAGGGTTAGTAAAAGTGGAGCGTTACAAGATAGAAGAATGTGTTTTGATTAATAATATTTCAAAAATAATTAAAGTTTGACGACTAAAGTTCGAAAATGTGAGAATCTGTCCACCTCGTTCCCCACTCTGTGTGATTTAATAACATTGGATTTCTTTTTATAAGGTTATTGGAAGTCAAAGGTCTATGCAAACAAATCCACAGGTATGCATGCATTGAAAGAGGAAATCTAATGCTTCATCAACAAAAAGCCCGTGGAAAATCTCGGCAAAAGGCTGCGTATGTGCCAGCAAAGCCATGGAACGCTATTTGTCTAATAATTTGTTATTGATACATAATCCTATCTTTGTATTTTATTCTTCAATAAATATATAACAATTTAAGGAAATAAAACTTGCTTTTTTTATTTATTTCAAATCTTGCGTAAACACGAAGTCCTATCGCGTAACGCTCCCTTTTTACTAACCCTAAGCTACCAACTGTCAAATGGCCTTTTTAATAGGGTTGCCAATATTTTACTGTCTGGCTGCTGGTAAATCCAAGAACTACTGTCTGGCTGCTGGTAAATTTTAGAACATTCTTTACATTGAATAATAACTATGACACGCTGCTTTAAATTCGGCATATTACTGTAAAGTATCTGATACACAAAATTATTCCGTTCTGAATAATTGTGTGTATCAAATGGTGATCAATGTGAAAATTTTCTAAGTGAATTGATTTTAAAAATCCCATTTGACTGCTAAGTGAAATTTTTTCACTAATTCGTTAATTTACTTATATCGAAATCTATATGATTTTAAGGAATATTTTTGAAATAAAATTGTACAAGCCCTACTAATAACAAGTTATATACAAAAAAACCGACATTTTTTCATAATTTAATAATTTTTTAATATGCCCAAGAATAACTTAAGGTTGAAATTAGTAATAAAAAATATTATTTGAACGGTCGCTTCTAAACAAATTATTTAAGATATATGAAAATGAGATACTAAGTAAAACTTCGTATTTTCTTGATTTTACAAGCAAATTTAACAACGAGTTTTGTTTTACTTCGGAATATCAGTGGACATAACACCTCACCATGCCCCTGCAACTATGATCTCTGGATATCAGATGACAGTCATTATCAGTCATCAACAATCTGAAAATTGTTACTAATATAAAATGGATAATTTTTAACGAAGCGAAAATCAAAAAATAAAAGTCACTGTATTCTTGAAGGTACAAGATAAATATTGATTCAATTAGACAATAAAGAATTAATTATCATGTTATGTATTTTGAGTTCACCGTAAAAAAAATACTCATTTAATTGCTTGTATTTATTTTGCAGTGATTGAACTTATTGCAATTAGCTGAAATAAGACTATTAAAAACTAACTATAAAAACATGGGCCCATAATTTTTCTTTACGAAAATTGTTACACAGTGTATTTGAAAATTGTATTCATTTTTCTGTTGCATTACTGTGATCCATTATAAGTCTATTTACTACATTATTTGGCTGAATCCTGATTTACTAAGCCCGGAAATTGTCGCCAACAAAAGAGGAAGCGGAATAATTTTCCTAGTAACCCTACACTGATTTGTTTACAATTTTTTCGCTCGTTGAATTACACATTTCCAATCAGATTTTGCAAGAAAGGAGAATTAAAAATAATCGACAAATAAACATCTATTAAAGAATTTAAAGAAATTAATTACGTTTTATAATTGAAAGCGTTATTATAGCTATAAAAACATTTTGTTTTATTTTTAAAGTGAATCATGAAAAATGTCATATTTATCCTATTGCAATTCGTACCGAATTAATTTATTGAAACTAAAATTGTCTTTTCACGAATTTTATTTGGACAAAAAGAAAAGAAATAAAAACATCTGCTCGATCGCTGAATCGTTTGTCTTTATTTCACAATTTTTCATTTCATTTCACTTACCATTTAAATGTAATAAATTTTTGTTCGTTTCGTTTGGTGATAGCTTATTTAGGAATGATTAATTTTCTTCGAAATAATAAATACATTTGGAAGTATAATGTGTAAATCATGACTCATCTATTGAATACTTTTTTTTTGTCTTTTTTGGATTCCATTGCTTTCAAAGTCTGATAAATTTCCTTGTTTTAGGAAAGGTATTTATATGAATTTCGATACATTGTTTTCTCTTTTCCATTTAATACAAATAAACTCGAAATGCATATCAATGAATTTAGTTTTTTATGCCTTAATATAAAAGAACATAAATAATTTGATATTCATGAAAGCATTCGGAACAGAAACATTAAATAAAACCTTATAAAATAAGATAAAATTTACAAGTTATTTTTGAAATAAATAAAATAAAATGAATTCTACTCTATAAAATAGTTACAAAATCTATGAAATAAACTGACTCATTTTCATATAGTAAATAATTTCATGCATTGTTCCTTTAGGATTTCATAATAAATTTTAAAATATCGAAACACCTGAAATTGTATATATTTTTGATTGTATGTTATGGTAAAGAATTTTCATTGAGCATATTAATAATCTTATTTTCATGAAAACATCAGGAGCAGAAATATTTTTAAAACAATATAAAATAGGATGAAATTTTAAATTTATTTTCGAAATAAATCAAATAAAAAGTTCACCTTTATAAGATATTTCAAAATACCATTGAAGTAAACAGAAATTCAATTTTGTATAATAAATAATACCATCTTGCAGTGCTTTTTAGGATCTAATAAGTTTTTTAAAAAAATTAAAACACATGAAATTGTTTACATTTTCTATTTTAAGTTGTGGCAAAAACCTTGCATTGTGCGTACAAATATTCTGATAAATGAGCTTTTGATTTTTCAAGCTACATTGACTACATACTTCCGTGGATTTTCTCATCATTTTTGAATTGTCTAAACAAGAGTTAAGTCAACAGACCGTAATATTCTTTTACTTTTTTGGTGTCAATGCGCCAAATGTTGAAATTCTTTCCTTACCTTTCTTTTTTGTCCCTTTTTTTTGAACTAATAAAGTGAATAATATGATATTTTAAAAAATTAAATATTATAATTTGAACATTACAATTTTTTGGAAATATTATAATGATCCAAATAAATCGGTACTTTATATAAAAAAAATTCGAAAGCAGAACAAAAACACATATTAAACAAAAAAAAAGTTCGTCATTCAAAAATTCAAATTAAAATAATCGATAGAAATCATACTATTAAAGCAAAAAGAAAAACCTTAATAAAACACAATTAGCCATGAAATTAGAAAATTATTTAAAAAAAAAAACTTAACAATAAGTATTATGGCATTAAAATCCTGTTACGAAAACACCATCATCAAAAATTATTTGCTTAAGTTGAAAGGAATATATGCGTCAATATTAATTTTTATGATTTTCATTTGAAAACATTGAATAGTTTTCATGAAGGAAAAATTGCTTTCAACATACATATTTTTTGTACCCTAAATTGATTTTTTTAAAAATACCTTGCAACATCAATGAACAAATAAGATGTTTTGCCTTTTAATGAACATTCTCAAAATTGTTTAACTATGCTTTCAAAAAAATTCAATTCAGCAAGATTTTAATGTAATTTATAATCATCTTATTCAGCTTACATTAATTACTTCAAAGACGTTGACTTTTTTTATTCTTATTTCCGGATATTTTAAATACATTTATTAGAAAATTGCCTAAATTGTTAAAATTTTCATATTAAATAGAAAACACTCATATATATTGAATTCTTTTAATAAATGTTCAGGAACAAAATAAGAAATTCAAATATTTTTTTTTATAAAATTATATATCCAATTGTTAAAAATCTCGCATCTGTTAAAGAGATAGAATTTATTTGAATGAGATAAAGTATGAATATTTCAAAACTCATACTTAATTTAGGTGCATAATAGTTATACTACAGAAAACTTTGAATCGAATAAATATTAACTTAAATTTCTGACTTTAAATTACATTTGAAAAATAGAAATAATTTTTTAAAACAAATCTTGTTTTATAAATTGATTTTCGTGATACATGATAATTCGTTTTCATAAATTCTAGAAAGTTGAAAATGAATTTTTAGTTTTAGAAGTTTGAGAAATTTATTTTCAATATATAAAAATAATTTTCGAAAATAAAATTCGCGAATTTCGCTCTATCTATTAAATTTAGATCAACCAATAAAAAAGCCCTGCGTCGGCCGGGAGTCGAACCCGGGTCAACTGCTTGGAAGGCAGCTATGCTAACCGTTATACCACCGACGCTACGAAAGTTGCGAATTCATGATGCTTCATTTGACATAGAAATCGGGTCAAGCTTCTTAAGTGCATCTCTCTCATCCGCCAAGTCTGGCAGAGAAAACCGAATGCAGGAGCAACGGGTGGAAATCGGGTCGATCAAGGGGAAGTCTTATTTCTAAATAGAGCGGATCGACAGCTTTCTCTCAAAACACAAACCGACAACGCTTTCTACTCCGCGATTCAGTTTGTAAAAGATTAACTTCATTAATTTGAAACATTCAATGAAAAATTGATATTGATTTATGGCTTGGATCGAATCATAAAATACCAATTAAATCTTTAGGGATTTTTTTATAAAACTTTCTTCGGAAATTTTTAATATGAAAAATTATTAAAATTATTATTTAAAATTAAAATATGAAAAAAACCCAGTTAAACACACATAATCACACGCTAAAATATTTATGGGAAAAGTTTAACAGGTTCAAGTCTAAATAGTGTGTTTTATAAGGTGCCAATGCCTACAGAAAGAGACGCAGATGAATTCTCCATCAGTGTTAATCGAGACAAAAATAGATATTAAAAAAAAATGCTCTTATGTTTCATGTTGACAGTCTTTAAATTGTCTAATATCTGGGAAATGATTTTTTTTGGGGGAGGGGGGAGTGGAGAGATTCTCCAGATAAAATTTAGAATGGTTCATGATATAGAAAATTTGACTAAATTTTGGAAAGAATTATAAAAGAAGAACTCTGCGTCGGCCGGGAGTCGAACCCGGGTCAACTGCTTGGAAGGCAGCTATGCTAACCGTTATACCACCGACGCTTCGAACCGATGATAATACTTTTGCTCCATCAGAAATCGAAATAAGGTCATCAAATTCAATTCCTCTGCTTCAACCAATCAAAGTTGTCCAAAATAAATTCTACTGTTATTTACTTCGACTGAACCTTTAAGTAGTGCATGTATATCATTAATGCAAAAGTGAAAAAGATTATAGAATAAAAATATTGCACTGTTGATAATTAATCTAGTAAATATGAATATTGTTTTCCCTTAGAATCTCAACTGGACTGGGTGGATTTCATTCATGCATTTCATTCATTCATCCACAGATGGTAAATTAGATCTGATACAGAAAACGATCATCTCGGACCCTGTACCAGCCAGTGGTATTACTCTTCACATGGAGGACTTTGTGACTACGCCAGATTAAACGTCCACCACACGTGGAGACTCTTCAGCTGACGGATTCGAACTCGCAGCCCAAGGAATGCGAATCCAACGTGCTAGCAATGAAGTTATCTCGCCCCTAAAGCCCAGATACCGTTCGTGTTACCAGATTAAAATCTTCACAAAAAACATTAACTCCTGCCAATAATAGGTTGAATAACAGAACTTATTCTTGAAACATGCTTTATAAACATGAACTCTAATAATATATTACATGCCAAGCTTTCAAGTCGTTATCGATTGAAAAGGATTTTTTTTTCTTGATTTTATTCATATCAGCTTTAGAATTTATTTTGCATTTTATCAAAGTTTCAGGATTGTTTTCCTACTCGGTATTTCAAGAATTAGTTTTTTTTTTTTATTGAATAAAATTATTTAACACTTTTTCTGACGCTGAAACAAACCTCACTTGATTCAAACACCTCCACTTAAGTTAAAATACAACAATTTAATATCAATTATTTTTCACGGTAATGAAAAATGACTGACGACAACAAAATACTGAATTTTGTGGTTAGACGAATTCTAATTCGTTTTACTATCTGTTAATAATAATGTACGCTGCTCTATCTCTTAACCATACGTTGAATGTTTAGCCATCTCGTAGTATTTAAGGAATAGTAATCTATAAATCCTAAAATAATTTAAAATTTAATTAAAAATAATTTAAAATACACCACTTAAACATATAACAAATAATGACAACAGATTATTGTGTAGGGGAAACAAATTATAACAGGAATTTGTCAAACTTAGCAAACTTTTACAACAAATAACAAACAAAGAATGTATAAAATCGAGATTTTAACAATTCTCAACATTTTAAACCCTTTGAGTAAACAATTTTTTTAAAATGTATTATGCCTATCTGTCTCCTGAAACAAAAGCAACTCAAAAATGCTTTGAGCTTGTTGAAATTCGTTATATTATAGTTCTTACAGTAAATTTGCAGATGTTATAGCAAATTTTGAATGAAATCCATTATAAGGAATTCTATCTGTTCGTCTGCCCTAATATGAATTGACATTTAAAGTATAGATATTAAACTTTAAACCAAACCAATCAAGAGATTCAATTTCTGTCGGTTTTTACTATTGTTGCAATTGAAGGTCAAGGACTGAACCCGTGACGTTCGAGCTCGTAGCCTCGTAACATAACCACTAAACAAAAGTGATCACGCTTAACTAGAAGCTGTTAGCTAATTTTACGAAGCCAGCACGACAATACATCCCCACCTGGGAGTCAGTATTGACAAGCGGCTTTATAGCGCCAAGCGTTATGGCTAGCATGTGAGAGTTGCTGATAATTGGTGATGTTGGCGTCAAGTGAGTCTCATGCTTCTTTTGTGGTGGTAGATGGCGCCACGGCAGTTGCACGAAGTTGTGTGATCAAGGTCACCAATGTAGTGATTGAAAGTCAAGGAACGAATCCGCCACGTTGAAGTTCGTAGCCGCGAAACGTAACCACTTGACAAAAGTATTCATCCTTCTCAAGAAATTGTTAGCTGACTTTACGAAACAAAGGTCACACTAACACAATCCTATAGATGTGCTATCTTAAAACGGAAGGAATTAAATGTGTGAACTTAAAATATGAATTTGTGATGACATTTGCTGTTCTGTATCAAATTTACATTCCAATCGGTTAGGGAAAACAAAGCACCTAAAGCAGAAATTCGATATTGGGTTACTAATACTTGCATGCCAGGGATAAATCGCTGAAAGCGTTTCCCAAGGTCAATGAATAGATTCAATAAAAATGCAAAATTTTGTCAAAAAACAATTTTTGTAATTAATTTTTGTCAATGCTAAATAATGCCATTGCAGCCCTGTCCAAGGTATCCCAATTTTATGCTGGGAGGAGGGAATAACAATTCTATCAGAGAATCTAAGATGAGTTCAGACACTCGCGTTTTATTATTATCATTATTTATATAATTTTGCAACACTTATAGCTGACTTATGCAAATTCCAATTTTTGTTTTCTAGAATACTGTTATGTATCATAGCAGGTATACTCATGGTATCCACGCCGAAGATTTTATACCTTTTTACCATAATGCAATTATGTATTGAAGTCATTAAACATATGGCATTACCCAATATTTAAAATACCTGTTTTTATACTTTTTCAAAGTTATGTCAGAATTGTGCAATTTGACTCGAAACAACATTCCGTTTTTTATACATTTTTATGCCGGCTTTCTGGCACAGAGGTAGCGAGTCTTCCTCGTGTTCTGGGAGTCCCGGGTAAGAGTCTTGGTTCGAGAATGGTTGTTCTTCAGTATGCTATCAGTGAGATGTGTGAATGTGCCCCCCTGTAAAAAGAGGCTGTGCAAGCGGTTGTGATGAGTGAGTAGCTAAAGTCGTACTCTTGGCCCTAGTTGGCGCTACTTGAAACAAGAGACGCATATCTTCGGATTGAAATCTGCTGATGTATCAGTGGGGCTTGTCCATGGCAAGTGCCATAAGTAACAGCAACAACATATATTTTTTAATATTAATGGTAGTCATTAGGGTTTAATAAAAAAATAATAGAAGGATTTTATAAAATACAATGGCAGTTTTGAAAACTAGTTGAAATTACTAATTTTAAATTTAGAGCTGAAAATGTACATAGCTTCTGCCGTTAATTTCAACAAAATGCATTTAAGACTGCTTATTATGCGACATCCTGATTATTTTATTAAATTTTTGATACACCTCTTTTTAAACTAGAACGGCATTTTGTGTGTGTGTGTGTGAGCGCGCGTGCGTTCGTTCGTGCGTGCTACATCTGTCTTGGTCTCAAACCTCTGAATGTGGAGAGTAATACCACTGGGGGTTACTGAGCCAGTGGCGATCGTTCTTTATTCCAGATCTAAATTACGATCTGTGGATGAATGAATGAAATGCATGAATGAAGTCCACCCCGTAAAAAGGGTTTGTGACGTGTGTTAGCTAGGAATCAGACTTCTGCCTTCGGGTGCTTAGGGATCTATACCATCAAAAGCTACGGCATCCCTCCTTCCGTTTTAAAGCGGAACACAAAAACAACAACAATTGGCCTGTCTGCAATCACTCTTCAGCTTAGCTGCCCTAGGCAGCTGGATAGAAAACATTCCATAGTATTTACTTTATTAATCAACAAAAGCAGCAAAAAAAAAGAATTAATAAATGGTGACTTTACCTGAGAAACACTCCAGGCTGTTCCCAGACATATAGCCAGCACTGAAATAACAATTGATTCCAAAGATATTTCGAATTTCCTTGTGGGTGCTTCTCCGTATGATCGCGCACAGTAATCACTTGACAGATCGTAACGGAACGTGTTGCCTCCCACTGGCAGGGGCAAAGCATATATCAAGATGCAGGCGACTAATTCACAAGCGGCAAATATAAAATAAGCTGGAGAGTAGTCCAGAGTGTCGGCCACGTGGGAGAAATAGTCCACGAGGGCACCAGCGATGGGCGGGAAGATGGCGAGAGCTATTGCTGGGTAAATTTTGCTTTTTCCGTAGGCCCCGCGATTGTATGGTCCATCTGTGAAAATAACAAATCTCTTGAAATTTATTGTGAACAAGTAATATAAAAAAACCAAATTTTTTAAATCAATTCCTACTTAGGTTAACAAAGAAATTTTTTATTTTAGTTATTCTTTATTAAATAATTACAATTAATATAAATATGTACAGAAATATGAAAAGTCACAATATTAAGCTACAAAATAGAAAGCTGGCAATTTTCCAAACTCCTTTCTATTCATGATTTTCGAACTCGTAGACCAAGAGATAGGAATCCAACGCCATACCAACCAGACTTTTCCGGCCTAATGATTGCAATTATTATAAATAATTGATCAAAAAAATTTTCTAGCATTGAATTCTCAACTCCAATTGAGGATTCAAAACCAATTGTGACAACACAATTGATTTTTCTACATAAGTTGGGGTACTCAATACAGATTAGAAATTTCTAATTTTCTATATTCTGAATTATTTTAATTCGAAAGTACTTCAAAGAGAATCTGAAAAATCGATTGATTAAAAATGTTTGATTTTAAATGCATCAAGTATTATGAAAATAAACAGAATCGTTTAAAATAATCGGTCGAAAACATGTTAACCCTAGCCTCATTGTCGTTGGGAAAAACAAACCGAATTCGTTACTTATTTGGTGGCCGAGAAATAGAGATTTTTGGCTAAAAGATTTTTAATTAAATAATAAAAAATGATGAATTAATGTTTAAAAATTTTGTATTAACATCAAATGTCATCCAATACAAGTTGTAAAAAAATGTACTTGAACTTGATAT
>JAOUZG010030345.1:2334432-2426120 GCA_026289955.1 Argiope argentata | reverse complement strand
GATAGATGTGTATTTCTTGTTTGCTTTGACACTGTTTGGATCAAATTGTTACTCCTAGAACTTTCAATTGTGGCATATATTTTGAAGGATGCAAATGTATAAATCTCAAAGAACATTTGAAATTTTAATTTTTATTAATAAAAATTAAGCAAAATTTCCAGTGAATCTACGGCACCCTTTCAAAATGTTACAATACAAAATTAACTTTTACTTCATTTCAAAACTCAAAAATTTAATTAATATTGATATCAA
Organism: Argiope argentata; assembly: GCA_026289955.1. NCBI lineage: Eukaryota > Metazoa > Arthropoda > Arachnida > Araneae > Araneidae > Argiope > Argiope argentata. Next base: position 2,425,868 of record JAOUZG010030345.1, on the reverse strand, counting down.
TTTTTTTTTCTGCAAGTGAGTTTTTTTTTCTTTCTATTCATGATTAATTTTCAAGTCATCGAAATTTTCGAATACGAATATTTTTTCGACGATACATTTCATAATAAAATTAAACTTGAATGAGAACATTACGCATGCATGAGGAAAATGATCTTTTATTAGCATTTTCATTAGGGATTAATTTTCGTTTCCCTCCCATCTCCCCTCCACCCTTTTTGGAGTGAAATCCAGAAAAAGCCACTGCACATAAATAATCACACTCACACCATAATCCATTTGTTGCAATAGCTGTACAGATTTTGCCAATTTTTATCTCATGGATCAATTGTGATACTTAAATGCATCATCAATAGTCATCTGACCTCCTCCGTTTTCTGTTTTCAACAGACATTTCGAAAACACCTGGAAAAGTAAAATAACCTCAATCATTAAACGGATTTTGCCAATTAATTCATCATTTTACGTGCATAGCTTACTATTCGAGATTCTTTATATTTATTTTGTATAATTTAAAATAACATTCTCTTTTGATGTTACAAAATTAGTTTGAATAAATTAACGGTATTAATATGTTGAATGAAAACTTAAACATCGAAGGCAATTAGTGTTTTAGTACATATTGTTTCTCCAGTTTATTTTATCAAATATTCAAATGTTGCTTCAAAAGATACATTGTAACATTCAAATGTTACAATGTTTCTAAGTTGTGAATGGCTGAACTTTGAATCAGAAATCATACACTATAAATGTATAATATTCAATAATGAGATGAAAATTTATTTTGGGCCACTGGTTTTCTACTGCATGATTGCATTCATATTACTGATGGGTAAAAGAAAAGAATATTTAAATAAAATAATCATTTTGAACGAAGAATAATGTTTCAGTCATAAGTAATAAAAAGTAAAAATAAAGAAGAATGTATTTTCTTTCGTATATATGTACTATTCTAGTCATTTTATATTTAATATATCCGAGGAAAAGAAATCTTTAAGTCATGCACTTTCAATCTTGAGGCATTTCAAATTCATAAATTTTAATCTAATTCATTTAAGTCGCCACTTCAAAAGAAGCATCGAACATTCGGACCTTTTGAACCGCGAGATGCATAAACACCTGCTCTTAAAGTGGCAGAGCATTTTTTGTTCATGATGAAACGCAGTAGGTGAATCATCGCCAAGACCAAAAGTCATGATCTGCAACGAGTGTTCAATCAAGAATCACACGGGATTACGCAAGAAGTGAAATATGATTTTTAATTTTTTTTATTTAATAAGGGGTATCACGGATGGGTATTTCTGAATTATTATCATAGATTGTGATAATTTCTTAGGCGTGATTTTATGCATAATGAAAAAAAGAAAAAAATATTTTCCGACTGATAATGCTTTCCTCTTCGTGGTTACTTAATTGAATCATGAAAGGTTTTTTTGAAAAAAAAAGTGAAAAACTGAAGATTTTTACTAAAATTCTTCAATGATTCGTAACACAGTCATAATTGTTTTTTATGCTTCTTGAAATACCATGGGAATAAGCAAAAAGAAAATCGCAAAAACGAAATTATTAAAATAAGTGACAACATCAAAATGTCAAAAGTTGTTAAAATGTCGAATATTTTGGTTCTATATTTTCTATTTCTAACAATTTTTAATTTTGTTTCTTATTTTTCTGTTGGGGAATTACAATGAATTTCCTATCTTATATTTTTGCTCTATATTTAAATCTTTAAATACAACTTTCACCGATTATAAATCTTGATAATTTCATATCTTATATTTTTGCTCTATATTTAAATCTTTAAATACAACTTTCACCGATTATAAATCTTGATAAACTCTTCATAAAAGAAACCTCTTAAATTAAAATATGAGACATTAAAAATAAATATTCGCCAAATATATCATATATTTTTTTTTGAATTTTAGTAGTTTTATTAGGTAAAGCATTTAAACTTTATAGCTTATTCATCTCTTGGGGAAGTATACTAATTTTTATTTTTGAATTGTTGGTACATTTGTGATATATTTACATTTTTAAATGCCACTTTCTCCGATTATAAACCTTGGTAAAATATTCTTATAAAAAAATCTCTTAAATTGAAATAGTAGATGTAAATTTTTTTTAATTAAAATTTGATGTAATAATCCCTCAACCGATTCTGTAGTTCCTGAATTGCAGAATAAATTATTTGCTCGCAAGACAGGATTTATTATTTTTATGTTTCCAAATGTGAAAAAGACTTCCACTATTTAAATAAAGCATAGAAATACGGCTTACTTCTTGATTCAGAAACTATGTAAAAAATTTCTAAAGTTATCTATACGGAGCTTGAATCTATGTCTACAGTTTTAGAAAAGATCTATGTCTAAACTTTTAGAAAAGATCTATGTCTTCATTTTTAGAAAAGATCTATGTCTAAATTTTTAGAAAAGATCTATGAAAAATCGAAATAGATGATCTTCAAAAGTGGTTAGTTTTATATGCAAGATTAAATGCAATTTTGCTTATGTAGTATTTTCGTATAAGAACTAGTAATTTTGAAAAACTTTCTTCTGGTATAATTAAGTGTTTCCAACAATATTTTAAAAAAATGGTAAAGCAGCTCTTCTCAAAACCACTTTGATCAGTTTAACAATATACTGAATAAGCATATTAGAGATTTTAATTAAAATTGAATATAGTTAACATTCTTAGCGATACAATTGATGGCCAATGGTGTTAGTTTTTGATAGAGAAATACATGGGAAAGTCGAAACTCCAGCTGTTTGAACTGTATTCATCTTCTGGCCGACGTAGATGCCATTTTCCTATCTAAAACTTAATAAGTGAAAAAGGATACTCTTTGTTTTCATATGGAACTTTTCAGTAAGAAAAAATTCGTGCAAACGGTTTAGTTGTTTAAACTAAATTAAAAAAAAATTTAGGTTATGCCTCTCAGTTTCACGAAAAATACTTTGTCATAGAAATGCTTAAAAAACATTCATTTGAAAATTGTAACTGGTGCAGGAGTGTTAAAAGCCAACTTCTAACAGTTTGTTTTGAATTCCTGAAGAACACAAATACTATTATACAAAAGCCACATGCTTGTTATATCACGATAATTCTCAAATTGTGTAATCAAGGCCTCTCGTTTCATCGTTCCAAAACTAAAAGTTGCCACCATCCATGCCGTGATAAAGTGGCATGTTGCATACCTTTGAATACTTATGGGTCGTTTTAGTATGATGGGAATGATTTGCATTTGAGCAGACTTTTTTCCTTTCATTTTGTTTTCCATCCATTAAATAAAATTTTAAAGATATTCATCTATCTATTTATTTTTTTCGAATGACTTTGCATGTTCCTTCTTTGTTGTATACCAGAGTAGAACAAATGATGTTAACTAATTACAATCAATGTTTATTCAATAGAGTATGATACACAGTTCTTCAATTTATTCTCCTTCCGTCATCTTTAACTATCCAAGTGTTTTCTTTTCAAATCGGTAAAAAGTTAAAAAAATAATCCTCAAACGGTTTAACAGTTTTGCTTTTAAAAAACTTCCTTAATTGACGTCTTCCATTTTGGAATGTACTGTACCAGTGATTTCTTTAAGTATCAATAGAATGCTTAACATATTTGTAAATTATTTGTAATTTGTGTGTCGAATTATAACGTATTTAAATTATTTAATTTCAGTTTTTTATTTTCAGAAGTAACAAGTAGGCTCTCGTATGATACATTCTTAAGCCGACTCGTAGATAATGTTCGTATATTCCCTTAGTGGTTAAAAAAATAACTAAATAGACAGTCATATTCGATTTTAGTTTCTAGTATTTATAAATATAAACATTATTTGAAATTCTGCTTTAGAGAAAAAAGAATTAAATGAAATAATTAATGAAAATTATTTTCTAAATTTGGTAAAGAAATTTGAAAATAAACAGTCAACTCCTTTTAGCAAAATTTGAAACGTTTTACTGGATGCCATATACACAAAGTATCATCATTATTCTCTGATATTTTACATAGTTCAGTTTTAAATAATTATTCGCATTTCATCTTGGTAATTATTTTCTTTCTTGTTTCAATTTCCAAAGCACTGAGAAAATAAAGTCTATACAAAACTTAATGCTAAAAAGATTCTCCATTTAATGTTTCTTTACTGGAAGAAACCTGTGATTTTCTCAAATTTTAACAGCAACTCACGCTTTTCGAAGCTGAATAATCACTCGTTCCTCCTGCATTCGGTTTTCAGTGCCAAACTTCTCTCAGAAACTTAAAAGAAGATCAATGGACGAAGATGCTTGACCTGATTTCCATATTTAATGAAGCTTAAAATATTTTTAAAGCTCGAAGCGTCGGTGGTATAACGGTTAGCATAGCTGCCTTCCAAGCAGTTGAGCCGGGTTCGACTCCCGGCCGACGCAGTGATCTTTTTTTGTTAGTTTATTGGTTTCTGTTTAGGAAAGTTATTAATTCTAAGTATGAAAGTTATTAATTGATTATCTCTTTTGTTATATAATAGAATATAGATGATTAACCAAAAAATTTCAGTTCTTAAAATAGACCCCTTACTTGGCTATGTTAACTGACGTCAGTATAAGTGTATTCATGAAATTTGTGTGATATTTTACAATTCGCTCTCGGAAAAGTAATATTTGCAATATCTATTTTATATAAAATACTTAATTATTTAGATGTTTATATAAGGTTGGTGAGGTGACTGTTTTCATTGTTCTTCAGATTTTGAAATAAATAAATAATCCATTTTCCAAATTCTGAAAATCATTCGAATTTTCAACAACAACAACAAAAAAAATGACAGAAAAGACAATTAAGTTGGGTAGGAAGAAAAATATTTCGCATAAACTCTTCCAAGTAGCCGTATAGGGAATTTAGATTCCTGTTTATCCATTTAACAATAGTAAAATGCCTGCAATTCCGAGGCAAAAGCAATTGATTTTTCGATCATCTAGGGCGAAAAAGAAACAACAAAATTTGAACATAAATTGTAACTTTATTTTATAAGAATGCAGACGAGAGCGTTGTCGAAAGCTTTTAAAAAGCAAATAGAGGAAATATAGAAAATTAAATGTATTTCAAAATTTTAATACACTAGTTTTAAACGACCAATAACTAAGATTGTGAATTCTTTATTTTCCATTCTCAGCGATTATTTAGCAATTTGAAAAACAGGAGAAAAAATGTCGATAAAGAACATCATGCCGAAAATTTCATCACAGTTTTTCTTTGAGCAAGTTACCTATAGTTTTTTTTTTTCTTTTTCAATAGCAACTCTTGTTTCCTGGAGGGAATGAATGTTTTCCCCTTCATCTTATTTTTGCTGTCGATCTATGCACTAGCATTAGACTGATCGAGTTAACTTTGCTTTCATGTTTATTGAAGTATCGTTCACATTAATCATCGTTCACAGCGTCGTAGTTATAACTATTAACATTGCTACCTTCTAAATAATTGACCTGGTTTCAACTCCTAGCCGACGCTGGGTTAATCTTCTTTTATATTTTAAAATATTTCAAAATGAAGAAACAAAGTTGCAAAATTTGGAACACGTTTCGAAGATCATGATCTTAATCTCAGTTAAACTCAAATCAGCTTATAAATTTTTATTATACAGTGTTATTCGAAGTAGCTTCACAGATTATCAAAGACTAAAACTTATTTATAAAGTAACATTGGCTGAAAATAACTTAAGTATGATATCGGAAGGAACCTAAAATTTTATCTTACAATGCTCACTTACCTTACATAATACACTATTTGACCAAAAGATTAGACTTAGAGAGAACTGAGGCATAATATGATGTTGGTCCTCCTTTTGTATCGATAACAGTCTGCACACGTCTGGAAAGACATTTCACCCGTCTTTGATAGGTGGCTCTAGGAATTGATTTTCCGACCGCCAACAGAACTGAAGTGAGTGCTTGTAGTGAGGAGGGTTGATTAGGCTGGCTGCGTAGTGTTCGGGCTGGGATAGCCAGGTTGGTAGAGCGTTGGACTCGTACTCCTTAGGTTGAGTTCGAAATTCACCGGCCAAGAGATTCCCCGAGTGTGTGGCGGCTGGCACTCGTTAAATATGTTCGTGGTCGCAAAGTCCTCCATGTGGAGAGTAATACCACTGGGGGTACTGGGTTAGAGGTGATCGTTCTCTGTTCCAAGTCTAAATTACAATCTGAGATGAGTGAATGAATGAATATGCATGAATGAAGTCTGCCCTCTAAAAAAGGTTGTGGCGTGTGTGTAGCTAAGTCGTGCTCTTGGCCCTAGATGGCGATAATAGTAAAACAAGAGACGTATATCCCCTGCTTAAAATTTGCTGATGTATCAGCAGGGCTTATCCATGGCAAGGGCCATAAGTAACAACCTAATCTGCCTCTAATTCGTTCAAAAGGTGTTCTATGGGATTTAGATCGGGACTCTTACAAAGCCATTCCAGTTCGTGAATACTCACTTCGTCAAATCAAGTCTGTACAAGCATAAACGTGCGAATGGAGCAGTTATCCTGCTGGAAGAGAAATGGACCTTCCCCAAAACATTGCCATAGGGTTGGGAGTGCATGCATGTCCGCATACATCTCAAAGTTCATGTTTCCAGCCACAGGAACTGACGGATCCAAATCAAACCACGAGAAACACCCCCACATCATTATTCATCTACCATCAAACTTAACACTAAAGACGCATTCGCCACCAGAGCCACACACACGCCCATCCATCCGACTGCCAGATAGTAAAGCGAAATTCATCACTCCAAAGAACTGTTTTCCGCATGTCCATAGTCCAATGCCAGTGGGCTCTACACCAAGGGTTCTCAAAAAGTGGGTCGAGATCCCCAGGGGGGTCGCGTGGTGTAGAAGAAAAGTTTAAAGAAAATTAATTTATTGCTGTAGTTTTAATTTTTAAAAAAAGTACAGATAAAACTTTTAATACGCATACAAGTTGGTTTTTGTGTTCCATTTGTTAATGGGATATATGAGCTTGTTTGGAATTAATTAATTTTTTAATGTCTGGAATGAGCTTTGTAACACACAAAACAATGTCATTTTCCAGGGTCAAACGATTTCTTGATTTTGTTTTTAAATTTATCATTATGGAGAATCCTTGTTCACAGTTGTAATGTGTAGAAAATGGCATCAAAGTTTTTAATGCTGTTGTGGGCAGTTCTGTGTATTCCTTTTTAATACGTATCCAAAATTTGTCGATAGAAGCTATGTTAAAAGTTACTTGAGCTGATCGATCACTTAAAATCTGTATCAGTTGATCATGTTGAAGGGCACTTAGCTCAGTTTTTTTATGGCTTGCTCACTGAACAGATTAATTATCCCCACAACCCCACTCATATCCTTAACTGGAATGTTATCTGTTCAATCAAAGTTTCGAGATGGGATGATGCTAGTAAAGAGAAAGATGAAGCATCAAGGGATGTGGTGCCAAACCTCGACACGTACTCTACAAACTCTTGAATACGCGTAAAAATTTTAAAATCTCTGTCTAAACTTTAGACAGATTTAAAACATTAGGGGGTTGCCAAAATACTTAGTTTAGAAAGGGGGTCGCAATGTCTAAAAGTTTGAGAACCCCGGCTCTACACTATTACAATCGATGCTTCCCCTTCTGTGTAGTGACGCTCTGCTTGTGCATGACTGAATGACCATGGAATTCCAAGTTTTTTTAACTCTCGACGAACAGTTCTGCTACTAACACTAACGCCTGATGAGCTTTGGAACTTCTAAGAGATTTCCACCAACAGAGATTTTCGATTTGTTTCACTATCCTTTTCAGAGTTCTGCGGCATTGTCGGCCAAGTTTTTTCGTTCTACCAATTCAATCATGACTCGACGTTTCCCTTCACAATTGCAACATTCACAGTTGATTTAGGCTTCTGTAGAATATCCACAATCTCACGAACTAATTCCCAAGAGAGGTGTTATCCCACTAAACTGACACGATCAAACTCACTTGTGAAGCAATTAAGCTCCTTTGACTTATTCATTACCTCACAAATGCATAAATACAACCTGAAAAACAACTACCATCGCTTTTATAGCTTTCGATTACTCATCAAATTGCGTCACCCGCCATAACCACCTTAAAAAGGTGCGTCTGGATACTTTTGGAGATATATTGTTTCTGACCTATGTATTTCTCTTTATCAACCTGGTAACTGGCATATTAATCACTTCATTCCGAATACTGAATTTTTTTGACAAGTTCAGAGTAACAGAATAAATTTTCTGTATATGAGTATCTGAATCGTCAGATTTGTTTTCTTTTCTACTAGAGAAAAACATACAATCAATTTTTAGGTATCATCCAACAGTGAGCTATTCAAAATTTCATTGCGTTACAAAAAATAGGAGAGGTATTAATAATACTTCTTAAATTAATGAAACTATGAAAGACTAACTATGGAAATCAGATTACGCATCAAGTTACGTCACCCACCAGAACGCCTTTTTTAAGGTGTGTCTGGATACTTTTGGAGAGATATTGTATCTGACCTATGTGATTTCCTTTTGTTAACCTGGTAATCGGCACGTAAATCACTTCATTCCAAATACTGAATTTTTTTGACAAGGTTGGAACAACAGTTTGGAGTCATTACATTACAAAAAAAGGACAGGAATTAATAATACTTCTTAAATTAATAAAACTATGAATGGAAGGTTGCTTAATTTCCAAGGTGTATCTACATCTACTCCGAAGGATTCTGCATCTACTCTGATGCATAAAAATGTTGAAATAATATATTGGAAATAAAGTAATTGCAAAAATTAATGCAATTTCACAGAATCATAGCTTTTTTTACTATGTATTTATTAGCAAAGCCATTCTTCAATATTCTTCGATTTCAACTGGTATTGTCATCATTCTATTTCCCTTTAAAGGAACGCATATTGCGATAGAGACATCGGCAACCAAGAAAATAAACGTGATATCCTTGAATCCGTTAATGAAGCATTAAATTATGATGTTTACAAATAAATCAGATGAATGTTTCGAGAGATTCTTTTACTGTTGAAATTCATAACAATCGAGAAGAATGCGAATTGTAACACATTCCCGGCGCGGGGAAAAAAACTTGTTGATCTTGCACATTAATTTCACTGCCGAACTTATCTGAATGGAGAGAAACGTACGAAGATGTATAACCAGATTAAAAAAAATCTATTAAAGCATAATAGATTACGGTAATTTGGAGCGTGGTGGTATAAAGGTTATAAATCCGTTCAAATCAGTACGAGCTTATGTCGAAAGATATTTCTGGATTTTGTTTTCACTGCTTCATTTCTCGAGATGAAGATGGAGGGGAATGAACGAACATCTCTGACCTATTTTCCTGTGTTTACCAACATGAAATGGCAAATCTAGCCTTCCAAAATAAGAGACACTAGTTACTCCTGTATTCCACTTTTACTGCTGAACTTTTTTTCGAACATCTGAAAAGAGCAATGCACGAAGATGGTTGACCTTATTTTTATACCAATTGGAGCATCATAACGGCACGTCTTTCGAAGCGTCGGTGGTATAACGGTTAGCATAGCTGCCTTCCAAGCAGTTGACCCGGGTTCGACTCCCGGCCGACGCAGGAATTTTTTTAGATTTCTAAATGGAACTTTAACAATTGAAGAGTATTCTTAATTTTTAAAAGCCCCATTCAATTCGAAATATTTTATAACCATTCATAATTAGATTTTAATTATAGAATTACGAGCTTTCGAAGAGGAGTTTATTTTCTAAGATACAGGGATATTTTTCTCCAAGCATTTATAAAACAAATTCATTTAAGAATTACAAAGGACGCACCAGAATTTGTATGTGATGTCAAATATTTATTTTATTCCTTTAAAGATTTCAAAAGCTATGAAATAAAAGAAGTTGATATGGTGGTCTCGTAAATCTGATATCAAAATTTTTAGAGTTTGGTGCAAAACTCTCGTCGTAAATTTCATAAAGTTGAGAATTTTCAGCATCTTTGCAGTTTGATTAAACAACATTTACTTAAGAGACCATTTCAGTATTTTTTTTTAAAAAAAAAGGATTTTATACTATGTCTTTGTTTTTTCTTGTCTTTTCATTTCATTGAAGATAAGATTGAAATTTCTACCACTTTATTTCCATTCTTAATTTATTCAAAAGCTAAAAATAGCATCTCTGAGTTGTAACATAGAAAGACGATTTTTATCATTTTAATCAACATAGCGTGCTTTAAAATTCATTTATTGGTATTTTCTTCCCTTTTAACTGTCTTATTTTCATTTTTCCCCCAGAAAAAATAAAAAATAAAACCATGTTTAGAAAAAAGTTTAGGTTGTTGAGCATGCATTCTTTAATGTTCATATGTGCTATTGTTTCTATTGAAGGCAATTTTCAAAATTTTATTCCCATTTCCTTTAAAAAATATATTTTCTGTATTATAAGATAGGAGAACAATTGACCCTTACTATAAACAACCAACATTAATTCAATGTAATGCGAAGCACAGCTTATTAGTTTATGTCTTGCCCCTCCGGGTCAGCTACCCACCTACATTTCCCAGTCAAATCAAGTAAAAGACAAAATACTATTCAGAAAATATCGGTTTTTTTAGACATTATTTGCTCATGCGTCAGATATTTATTATATGCAATTAAATTTATTTATACAATTAAAATGATGCAATAGAATGCCATATTTGGTTGTTGTTTTTCTTTCCAGTGTTTATACTGATGCAATTTTTTCACAGTTGTTTCTTGCGTTAACAACGAATAAATAGAGTAATGAAAACCGACTAAAATAAATAGAAGATCTCAATTTAATTCGACAAAAGACATAATAACTATTGAAAAATATTCGACATTCTGCAGCAATATTTTTTTATTTTATCCAGGATTCAAACACACAAAATGCCATGCATCTTTTGCCATTACATTAAAATAATTTTACGTCTTCCGAATTCGAGACAACATTTGCTGATACTGCAAGCAGTTTTCACCGCTACACTTCTTTCGGGCATCAAACCGAAAAGCAATGCATGGAGATGATTGACCTGATTTGTATACTTTTTGAAGCAACAAAATTATAAAGATTCCGAAGCGTCGGTGGTATAACGGTTAGCATAGCTGCCTTCCAAGCAGTTGACCCGGGTTCGACTCCCGGCCGACGCAGAATTATTTTTGGTTTATTTCTCTTAAAATATAAAACGAACTAGAACATTCGCACATTATCTCTTCAAAACGTTTTCTTTCATGAGTTTCTTTCTGGAATTTTAGTTGCAAAGAAGAAGCACTATTTTAATACATTTCCACAATCAAAATGATGTAATAGAATGCCATTTCGGATTTTACTTTTCTGTGTTTACTCCATGTGTTACAGAAGTATTACTCAATGTTTCTTGAGTAAACGAATAAATAAAGTAATGAAAACCGACGAAAATAAATAGTTCTCAATTTAATTCAACAAAAGACATAATAATTATTAAAAAATATTCAAATTCTTCAGTATTATTTTCGATTAAATCTTGGATTCAAAACGCAAAATGCTAATGCATTTTTTTGTCATTTCGTTAAAATAATTGTATGTTGTCTTTTGCCTTTTAATTTCTTACTTTTAATCATTAATTTTTTTTCTTTCATAAGTTTGAGAGTCTTTACTAGGAGGCTATTAAGAAGAATTTTTCACTTAACAAGACTTGATGCCAAAATGTTCCCCAAATCAGGATTTTCGGCGAAAGAAACCAATAATTTTCTTGTTTTCACACCCTTCGTTCACTTGTCCGTTCTTTCTACTTTCGGTTTCCCTGATGAATTTTAGCCTTATGTTTGAAAGAAAAAAATGCACAAGTCGATTGATCTTATTTCTCTATCTACTGAAGTATTGAAGTATAATAATTGGTTCTTTCTGAACAGTTATTATACTTCAGTAAGTACACTATTATGCATATAGACGAATATGCTGATTAGAAATGAGCTAATACATGCCGTAATATATAAAAAATTATTTTTCATTTAAGCTTTTAACCGTTTACTGTCGGTGTACTTTTAGAATAAGAGAGTTTCTAAATATTAATATGGTAGAGTTTCATTTCAAGAATTGTCCAATAAAATTTTCGATACATCACACGCCTTCCATATTCGGGATAACATTTGCTGATACTGCATGCAGTTTTCACAGCTAAACTTCTTTCGGACATCAAACCGAAGAGCAATGCATGGAGAGGCTTGACCTGATTTTTACACCTAATGAAGCATCACAAGGACCCTAATTTTTTGTTTGCCCTAATTTTTTGTCAAATGAAGCATCATAATGGCACATCTGTCGAAGCGTCGGTGGTATAACGGTTAGCATAGCTGCCTTCCAAGCAGTTGACCCGGGTTCGACTCCCGGCCGACGCAGCGATTTTTGTAAAATTTGTAGCAGATGCAATTTAATGTTAATACAGTTTTTTCAAATATTAATTCATTAATTTTTTATTTATTAATTAAAAACGAAATTTCTCGCCTTTATAGTAGTTGTAATTGTTAGGTAGAGATACCTGGTCGGTAGAGCGTTGGATTTTCATCCCTTGTGAATTTGTGCTGTGAGTTCGAACCTAGTTACAAAGGTCCCCATGTTGAGAGTTATACCACTGGATGTACCGGGTCAAAGGTGATCATAATTATCTTTATTCAGATGCTCAGGTATCCATGCCCTCAGAAGCTACCACACCCCTCCGTCCGTCGTAAAGCGGAACATGAAATCAACAACAGCAATTATAATTACTTAATTAAAATAAAATCTTTCCTGATATCCAAAGTAGGACTTGATTTTTAAAAATTGTTTTTTATATTAATTGTTTATAAAAAATATTCTTGGCCATTTTGATTAGATTGATGTTTTAGTAACGTTTTAATTTTTTCACCTTTGATAACTTTCCAAATTAGATTCATTTATCCATACAATTATAACACAGAAAAGCAATAGCTTGAAACTTACAAAAAAAAATTAAATATTCCAAAAATTATTTTCCTTTTCCTAACTCCAAAGATGAATAAAAAGTTGACAACTGACTAAGGCTTACCAATTTCAAACTGACAAAATAAAAAATTCTATTCCGAAATGTCACTTTTTTAAGTGGAGCAAATCATCCCACTAACTTCATTAACTAAATTTGTTTAATTAATATTATTTTTAAAAGAATATGGGATTGCATATAACTGTTTTATGTCAGAAACTACGATATACATTTCGAAATTATTTCACTTCAAATTTATTTATACGTTTACAGGTTACTGCAGTTGTAATTCAATAGATTAAGTTTACAAATGATGTATGTTTATAAGCAATATCTCCTCTAATAATAAGGATGAATATATGAGCATACATTGGTACACAACAGAACAGGTGGTTAGATTCAAAATTACCTATTTTTACATAGATATGCTGTGGGAATTCCTGTCGATACTGCTGCGTTCAGTGGTGGCGTGGTGGTCGGTTGTACAGAAGAAGATATACTGTGGGAAAAGCACATATATAACCCGGATTTTTAAAAATTTTACTGAATTAAAAATTAAGCTACATTTTGTCATTTCACCATAATAATTTTCGAGCATATTATTGAAAAAATGACTTTTGGTTATTTTAAAATTTTAAAAAGTATATTTTGAATTAAAAAGATTTAATTGCTATAAAATTTTTGTATCAAGAATAAATTGACTTTTAAAGACATATTTGAGTATCTATTATATTTTTTTATGGGAATGAAGCTAAAAAAATTTCAATTGTTGATACTCAGATATTATTCAATATTTTTTCTTCATTTTTAATGATTTCGATACTAAGATTCTGATTATTTTTTCACATTAAATTAGTTTCAATTTAAAGCACTTTTAATGAAATGTTTGTATCAATTGCTGCTGACATTCAACTTCAGCAGTAAGTAATGATGGAAAATAGGGCAAAGTTCACGCCTTTTTAAATATCTCCATATTATGGCTTTCTATATCGACAATTTTCTTTTTTTTTAATGCAATACGCTGATTTTTAAAAAAACCTAAACAGGGTAGTTAATGAATTACTTAGAAAAACTACAATTAATTAGATTGTGTTTGCAACATACTCATGTTCATGTCGAATGGATGGTTATATGAGGTGTTGGTAATTTTTATATATCATAGTTCTTACTCAACCCTTTCAAGAGATGGCCCCACTTCCAAAAGTGCTCCTTTGCATCTCTAAAAACAGGATAAAGAAAGTGACCTCTGAGCTCTACTTTGATCCTTGACCCTTCCATTTCCGTGGGGCATTCCCCTTCCTTGAATCCGGTTTCAACATCTTTCCGTGTAGAGTGAGCGAACTGATTTTTTCTTCTTCTCTGACTATATTCGCCAATTGTAAAACTTTCCTCCCAGTCGTTTATTTGTAATTTATAGATATAATTCTAAATAAAATTGAATCCTGCACATAATTATATGATTAAATAATTTATTACATTAAGGCAAAGAATTCTTTATCATTTTTATAATTATGAAATTCGACATCTTATGCAAATCCTCAAACAAAAATTTAAAAAAAGTTACCTATAACGGAATAGATTTCCATGGACTGTAGTTTGTATACAATGCAGCAACTTTTCGTAGTGTATCCAGGATTTAGTTATACAATTTTAAATAAAAGTAAAACGGAATAAATTGATCTATTGGTTTATCTTATTGATCCAAAAAAAAATATTTATCATTATAATGTGTACTGATTTGTGCTAAGATGCTTAGTAGAAATTTTCATGTAACACTAAAACTGAAGCAACATGTATATTGAAAGCTTTTAAATACTTCATTCTCTAAATTTTATTTATTTTCCGTTTAGGAAATATTAATAAATATTACAACCGTTAAAAAATTCGAACTCGAATTCCTTGAATTAAAAAAAAAATACTATTATGATCTGCTCCCCCCCCCCTCCGTTTTTTTTCCGCGAACATGACGCTGGACGGATGAAGTTTAACCCTTTGCTCTCGGAGAAGTAATCCGATGCATAATTATTCACCTAATACAAAGATTTGTTTATTGCTCTGAAAAATAAATTTTCATAATTATTTTTAGTTGAATCTCTTTGAAAAATCTATCTCCATATTTTTACAATTCTATTAGCGTGTGTAACGATCAAAATAGTGAAAAATAAATTTAAAAAACGAAAATTTCGTAAAGTAATTTAAGTATTAAAAGACTGAAATAAAATCTGCTATGTATATTTCAATGTATCGTGTTGGAAAATAATTTCTTGCAGGGCCAAGCACCACGTGCTCGTGCCAGTTAAATTATATTTTTATTCATTTTTAATTGTTTCATTGAATTAATAACTTTAATATTACAAATGATCATAAAAAACTTTGTCATGCATGTATTGTTTGAAAAAAATATCCCATTTCCAATTTATTTCATTTCATATAATCACGTGCTCAAAATGACATTTTTCTAGCTTTTATTTGATGTAGTCATCAACTTATTTTTTTATCAGAGCTTTTGTAAATGTAATGGCAACGCGTTATTAAAAGCTGATTTTTTGAGATGCTCGTACAGACAATAAAATTTTTATTTTTCACCTACGGATTTTAGTTGACGCCACAAAACCTCATTTCCAAAGCGATATCATGTTCTGACATGATAATAAAACGTCAAGGCGATGCACCGTCTTGAATGATGAGTGAAAGGTATACCATCCAAGGACTAGGGCCTAAATTTGTGCATTTCTTTCATTTTTTGAATGAAATCTGTTTCTTAAGTAGACAGTCTGCCTGATAGTTCGAGTACACGAAAACTCAATAACTACAAAAGGCGTAGAGGTAGATACATAAAATTTTGTTCACAGATTTATCATTTGAAGTATAGAAAATTATCAAATTTTCAGACAAATTCCTTGAAAGCTTGGCCATCTGTCGGTGTATACGTTCTTGTACACGCAAACGCGATACATTTTAAGTGCGATGACATAAATCAATGAGATTCTTTGTGTGACCATGAAACTATATTTGTAGTTCTGCGGCAAATTTTAGCTTAAATAGGTCTGAAAAAATTTGTCCAAAGTGCATATTCGCAAGACAGATTTATGTAGTTAAGTAATATAAATGCAAGATATATGCTTATAACTTTTGTTTGTCAGTATCTTTCAAAGCATACATAGATAATACCCAAAGTTCACTGTTCTATGCGTAGGTGGAAACCCTGATTATAAATAAAGAATCTCCAATTAGATAGATACTTAAGAGGTGAAAATGAGCAAGCCGTTTGTGTAGAGTTTTGGAAATCTCAATAAATTTAAAAAAATAAGTCAGATTGCATTGCATATTTCACGATAATTTCTGGAAATATTCCCATACTAAAATTATTTTCACACCGTTTCGAAGTCTAAAAATTATTTTTTCTATGATGCCAGTTTCATTGTTATGAAGGTCTTATAAAGATAAACAACTAGATGTAATTAACATTTAATCATATTTTCAAAAATATTTCTCAACAATATTTTCATTATTGAGAATAAAGCCGAAATTTTATTATTTCCTCAAATAATTTGACACTCAATTTTCTTCTGAAGTAAAAGAAAAATGTTTAAAGAAAACATATATTTAATATCTATGTAAGTTACAGGACCAATAAAAAATTGATTTATTCAATTAATTGTTATATTATTTTTTAATTATTATTATTATCATGTCAGAACATGATGTTGTTTTGGGGGATGGAGGCTCTGGCGTCAACAGAAATCCTAAGCGAAAAATAATCATTTTATTATCTGCGCAAGTATCTCAAAAAATCAGCTTTTAATAACGCGTTGCCATTGCATTTACAAAAGATCTCATTAAAGAAAAATAAGTTAATGACTACAGCAAATAAAATCTAGAAAAATATCATTTTGAGCACGTGATTATGTGAAATGGAATAAGTAGGAAATGTGATAATTTTTAAAACAATTAATGCGAGACAAAGTTTTTTGGATCGTTTGCAATACTAAAGCGACTCATTCAATGAAACAAAACGAATAAAAATATAATTCAACTTGCACGAGCATGAGGTGCTTGACCATGCAAGAAATGATGTTCTGATACATTGAAATATGCATAGCAGATTTCATTTTAATCCTTTTTTATTATTTTTAATATTAGGAGACAGAAGTACCGGGAGTAATAGAGCTAAATTGTCATGGAACCAGTCTGCATTAGTAAACAAAATCATTTATATAATGAATAAAATATAGCTAAGACCATGAATGTTTGACATTTTGGTCAAATTACGCGCATGAAATTCTTTTAAACGTTTTAACAGAAAACAAGTATAGGTAATATCCCCGAAGAATCAGCTGGTCACCAAAACATAATAGTATAAAAGGTCTTAGGACTATTTCTGGAATATAATTCGCATACTCTAGATCTAATTGTATTTCTTTTCTCTCATATTAATTTCTCTCGTAGTATAAAGACAAATTTATATAACGAATTCTTTTTTCTTGAAAAGCCAATAAAAGACAGTGAGGATAAATAAAAAAAATGTATGAAAGACACGACTTTTTAAATATCATAACCAGTTCATCTTGAATAACTATGTTCATATTCCTTTTTCAATTTGAGTATTGGTTTTTACTTTACATTAGATTGTAAAGCAATAATTAAATAGTGAAAAGCCTATATAGAATTAAATGACAATAAGTCCCACCCTTTCGTATTTTTTTAAGCCTGAAAACGTCTTGCAGTTTCTTGCAACCACCCGCTCCTCCCACAACAAAATGGCCTCCTTGCTTCTGTCACCTTCCGCTTTCCCTGTCGGGCTTCTTTTGGATTTCCGGAAGAAAACTATGCGGATAGTTGATCTTATTTTATATCTATTGAAGCATCACAATTCATCATAATGGCTGTGTACAGAGTGAAGTTAATGATTGTAAAATGCTAAGAGGCAGAAACATAATTTTTGTCGCATATATTTAACATCTAGAACATAAATATATCAAATATTTAACCAAATGTGTCAAACGTTTCAACTTCTGCCTGTTAGTGTACATTCTTAAGCATGTAATTGCAATAACTTCTAGACGTAAAGGTTTAAATCGATGAAATTCATTGTATTAGCTCGTGATAAAGAAATTTTGTACCGTGTTGAATTATGTTTTAAATAGGTCAGGAAACATTCGCCCAAAATACATGTTTATACGAAAATTCAGTTAAAATGCAAGATTTATGGCAAGGATTTATATTTCGTAACTAGTCCATCAATGCCATACGAGAAATTCGCAGCGTTTCACGAAATCCTCACTATTTTATTAGGAAGGAAGATTATTATTGGAGAGCAAATCAGAAAGTTTAGAGGCTACAACTCCAATTGAATTTTTGTATTTTTGGAACCAATTATTTCCTCATCGTCAATATGGAGGTATTGACATCAGAATTTTGCCATAAAATTAAATAAGCAGCATCACACGGTTTTCGAGGTGGGAGAAATATCCAACGACCCTGAATGTTGTTTTCACTACTGAACCTCACTTGGACGTCTGAATGAAGATCAGTGCTTGAAGATGTTTGACCCGATTTCTATGTTAATTCAAGCATAATAACAGAACAGCACTCGAAGCGTCGGTGGTATAACGGTTAGCATAGCTGCCTTCCAAGCAGTTGACCCGGGTTCGACTCCCGGCCGACGCAGATTTTATTATTATTATTACTCCTTTTAAATATAAAATGAACCAGGGCATTCTTATAAAATCTTTTCTTGAATTTTTCGTTTTACGGGAACTTTCAAAAATTTTGTTTCCAAAAGTAATACCAATTTGCATCATTATTTGATATTCTTAATTCAATAAAAGAATATCCATACATTTTTATGAATCTCAACCCTTTACACTTGGATAGAAAAAAAGCAGTAAACAATTATATTTTAAACACAAAAGAAAGTTTTAAAGTTATGCAAAGAAAAAGCAATAATAATAATAATACTTGCATGAAATGAATTTTTTTATTGACACCAATACTTTTTTTAGAATTCTTATTCTAAAATATTAATTCTAAAAATTTGTGAAGTAATTATCACACAGATGCTTCCTGAATTTTCAAAGGAAATCACAAGTTAATGCATGTATAAACCTTTTTTTTTTCATTTTTCTTTCATAATTAATTCAAATTTTAAGATACTTTATTTAGGATATGCAAAGAGAAAGTTTTGAAATCTTCTAGAACAACATTATATTCTGTCTGCATATTTAGGCAAGTAAATTCAGATATGATAAGACAAATACTGTTTATAATAAAGTCCTATAACAAAAATTGTAATATTATTTTTGTTTCAAATTTTCAATTTGTGGAAAGGAAGGTGTAAAAATGTTTTTTTATAATTATCATGAAGCAGGAATGCAGCCGTTAGTGGTACTATATGCGAAAATAAAGGAGAGAGAGTGAGAGAGAGAGAGGAATCACAAGTGCTAACTGCCATGGCTTTTGAGATTTTAACACCTTCATCTTCATGCCTTCAAGACCCTTCTTTGCGAGAGTTGCCTTTTAAGGTTTTATAAAAAGATGGAAGAAAAAGAATTATTTCATTGCTTTTCAAAATAACCTCCTTAAAGATTTAAAGATTTTTCAATCCATTCAAACCGATTCTTTGCACAGTTTTTCTGCTCTGAAATTAGGAACATGGTTTTGGAAGGTATCAACAGCTTCCTGAGGTGATGAAACTCTCTGCTCACGCATTTTTTTTGTTTGACATAGAGGAACAAGAAAAAGTCATTAGGCAACAAATCAGGAGAATACGGGCAATGAGACATTAATTCGATATTTTTATCCTTCAAATGATCATTTGTTTCACATGCTGTATGGGAACTGGCGTTGTCATGATGAAGAATGATGCGGCGATTTTTGTAAATGACTTTGGGCAAACTAATTTCTGTATACCATTTAACGTTTTTCCTATCCTGTAAATGAGTGTTTGTTGAATGTTCTGTAAAGCCGAATAAAAATGCAGTCATTTTCTTGGTACTTCGTGAATGAGCAACTTTCGTAGGACTCGGTTCATTTTGAAACACCCAAAGAGTGGATTGTTGTTTAGATTCCAGTTCATACGAATCTATCCAACTTTCGTCACCTGTGACCATGGATACGGATTTCACTATTCCCAATTTGAATTGTTTTAGTATTTCCTTACACCAATCTGCGTGAGTCTCTTTTTGAGCTTCTTTCAAGTTGTGCGAAATTCATCTGGAACAAATCTAAATGTTGGTGAAAAATCGCATGTATTGCAGTCTTTGATATGCCAACAGATGCTTCTATCTTTAGTTGCGTGACATGCATATCTTCAATCATCTCGCACACAGCATCGATGTTCTTTCGAATCACTACTGATTTTGAATATTGAATTGGTCCTTCACTAGATTCACCGCGAGACCAAAACGAAATCCTGCAAATCAATTGTAGTCTTTTCTGCTGGTGCTTGCTTCATTATCAAATGTTTAATGGAGCAATTCTATGCATTCTTGTTGAGTGAGGCCTTTCTTAAAATTATAAAAAAATTCTCCAACGGAAACCTTCATGAGTTATTTCTCCCTTTTTTCCACTCCGTTTGCTTCTTTTAGACACTCACTGTAAACAAAATACGAAGACGATTTCTAAGATGCCACTGATTCCCAAGATTAAACAAAAATTTGAATTTTGCAAATATCCTAAAGACACATTTCAATAGTGCCTTTTATTTGCCATTTGTAAAATCTTAAAAGGCATCCCTTGTATATTCAAGAAATATAGAGGATGACAAAAAAATAGAAAATAATATTTTGATTTTTTAATTATTCCAAAAAGTCGAGAGTAAAATAATTCAGCTGGGTTTTTTCCCTATAGTTGATTATAAGCTAATTAACAATTTCCAAAATCCTTTTTTTATATATAAGATCAATATATTTATTGCTATTTATTCTTTAACAAGGAATTTAGAAATAATTTGTATATGCATCGTTTTAAAAATATTGTTGAAGATGTTGCAAGAGGAGTTTCAAAATTTCAAACGCTTGATTAACTTTAACATTCGTAGGAGGATTTTTTTTTTCAAAACTTCCACCCCTATTGCAACAATCACCATTTATTTTTTGGTCCTTATTACAAAAAAAATCCTCATATTTTAAAAGTCTATATTGAAGAATATTTGAAAATTACAACTGCGCAGTAACAATGGGTTGGCTCATTTTAGGCAGAATTTCATAACTCTAAAGGTGGGTTTACACGAGGCCAACTATTGCGCGCAAACGTTGTCCCTGTACTGTTGTCTCTGTATTGTCTACGTGTGAACAGTTGAGACAACGTCGTTGGGACAACGGCGAAGAGAACTATTTACCATTGTCCCGTTGGGGGCATGCGATTTTCCTAAAGTAGGTGTGACCTTCTATTGCTCTCAATAGTTGCCCTCGTGTGAACCCACCTTTAGAATTTCAGTTTTGTGTTTATCACTCAAATCTGTTCTTTCTTTTTTTAAAACTATTTTATGATTGAACCGCATCTAATAGTACTTGGCTGTTTGACATTTTTCGAACCAGATTTGATAGTTTAGCTATTCCTTTAAACAAATTCATAAGGCTATAACTTCCAAGCGAAATAACACGAGCCTGTCCAATAGAAAATATGCTTCTCAGACATTTTCTTACCAGGGGAACAAGAAATTGCTAGAATATCGTTAGTTTATGTTGCTTGAAAAGGAAGTTTAGGTCGATTCTTCCTTTCTAGCTTGAAACATTAAACGATTCACAACATAACGCCATCCTGTGCCCCCTGTGCTTTTAACGCTAAGTTATCTAACCAGTTGGATGAACACAAAATGGGAGAAAGAGAAAAAAGGTAAAAATTTGTTAAAAGAGAAAAAAAGAGACTATACAAAATTCAGGGATTCCCAGAGAGAATGCCATCGGTGTCAAATCTTACACGAATCTGTTCAATTTTTTCTGAAGTCATAACTTGATGGAGGAGACAACAATACTGAAACAAATGGTGATTAGTGGTTGAAATTACAGGGGAACTAGATTAACAACTGAAAAGTAAGGGAAAATTGATAAATTAAATTATGAGCATATGTAGAGCAAATAAAAAATCCCCATAGAGTCAGAAATACGTAGCGTCCATCTGGGGTCTTGGTTTCCATCATGAGATCTGCACTTTAGAGGGACTTTTTAAGTTATAATTTTGGTTGATTTTCACAAGGGGAATTCTAGTCTCAACTACTGTAGGTCTTGAAGAGGTCTTGGTATTTATGAATATGGTTTACTATGGAGTGGATTTTGCCACGCGAAAGGGTTTTTGCTGCAACTCTCCTGTACCATTCTTCTTCGAGACTTCTTTCTGGCTTTTTAAACGATACAGCGATGACATGAAATGCATATTTTTGTGTACATTTGAGTACATCTATTAGGGACCCCAGTGTTTAGATAATATAAAGAGTTGTTGTTGTTACTAATATCACTTGCCATGGACAAGCCCTCTTCTGTATCTGTGGATTTAAGCGAAATAAGTGTCTCTTGTTTGGAGTAGCGCCAACTAGGAACAAGAGTACGAATTTAGCTACAAGCTTACAGCATTCGCTTGCACAGCCCCTTTTCACGTGGGGGCACCTTCACACAGATAGAACACAGAACAACAACCATGCTCTATCCGGGACTCGAACCCATGACACACAGATCACGAGGAAGATGTGCTATCTTTGTGTCAGGACGTCGTCATTTCAACCATATAAAAAGCATAATAATTTAACCATGATCAAAATTAAAAGACGTCAATTATAGTTTGTATATATAAAAATCTTTTTGTAAAATATCTAGTTTATGATTCATTCGTGCTTTCCTTTAATTATTGCTAGTCTGAACAAATACGAAGAATAGTAGGAAAACGACGACTTTTTTTTAAAAAAAAAATATTATGTCAGTTTGTTGTAATATTGCAAAACATACTTCTATACAGATAAGATTAAAAATATAAAAAGAATTATCTGAAATTTTGAAAGGGGAAAAGGGGTGGAAAATAATATTCTACAAATCGCTACACAATTGAATCCGCTTCTAATTGGAATAATATACAGTCTTTGTTTATAGGCGATTTGCCGTCAAATTGTAATTACGTAGTGTATTATTATTATTATTATTTTTTTTGAAAAAAAGTTAGAACGTTAAACTTTGCCGAGTATTACAATGCCTTGAAATAATATCCCTTATCACCAATAAAACCGAAAGTTCTTGAGATTTGATTTCACAAAGGTTCTATCATATATATAGATCAGATAAATTTCAAATGCATTCTATTAACTATGAAGAAAGAACTGCCTGTTGATGTGCTATTTCCCATATCGGTTTAAAATTACGAGATCCCACCAAAAATAGATTACAAGATGCTTCAAAAAAGGAGCATTCATTTGGAAAAACTTAAAATAAGTTACTTAAAGCTTATAAGACGCATGAACACACTCGGTATCCTCCGCTCTCAGAACACGGAAGGATGACTCAAACGATTGGGATGATGACAGGTTTGATGCCACACGAACTTGGAAGAATCACGATTTTGGCCGTAAGAGAGAGCACTTATTGCTTTTTATTAATAAGACAACAAAAAAAGGTTGTTCTACAAGTGGAGCCATCTGTTGAAAAGATGAATGGACATTCCTTTTACGTTAAAATTCTAACGCATTTCGGCAATCCAATCTTAACACCCGTTTCTCTAGGAGATTGATAAAATAAAAACAAATCAGTGTTTCTTAAGGCAAACAAAAACATTGTGTGCGAGGCAAAATTGCAAATTATATGACTTGATAATTAGAATAAAAGATTAAAATGAAATTCGCTAAGCATATTGAAATGCATCGTGTCAGAACATCATTTTTGAACGGCCAAGCACCACTTGCTCGTGCAAGTTGAATTATATATTTGTATTCATTTTAATCGTTTCATTGAATGAGTCACTTTAGCATTGCAAACGATAAAAAAAAAACTTTGTCTCGCATTCATTGTTTAAAAAAATATCACATTTCCTATTTATTTCATTTCAGACGATCACGGGTTCAAAACGACATTTTTCTTGTTTTTATTTTCTGTAGTCATGAACTCATTTTTTTAAAATCAGAGCTTTTGTAAATGCAATGTCAACGCATTATTAAAAGCTGATTTTTTGACATGCTCGTGCATATAATAAAATTCCAATTTTTCCACCTGCGAGGGTTGTTTTTTTTTGCCTACTGATTTTTGTCTACCTTATTCTCAAAATGACATCATGTTCTGACATGATAAAAATTAAATTGTAAAAATAATATCCAATGAGCAAAATTAGTTTTACCATTGGGTGAATATAGGCGATCTTTAAAGGGCCCAAAGTATGGTATGTTTATTCAAAAAATGAAATTGTTTGCTCATCAGATTTCCGACTCATACTAAGTTCTGAAATTCAATATGTGTTTAATAATTACTGTAAATATATCATTTTGTGCGTTATTTAAATAATGTCACATAAAATTCAAATTAACTCATTTTAGTGAGAATTGTTTATCTTTTTGTATAATTTAGATTTTTGTATTTTTAAAATTAAATTTTCAAATCTGTTTGTTATATTTAATTATGAGATCAAATACAAAATACATACTGGTAAAAGCACACATATATTTCTTTTGAACCTATAAAAGCATTTATAAAAATTTGCTTAGCACTATCTTAAGAGGTTGTCCAGTTAAGCTATATTAACGCCACGTTTTAAAACAGCAGTGAAATTTTATTAGAATGGACTTTTCAATATGCGAATCGAATTGATTGCCCATTTGTGTCCCCAGCGCGAATCAGTATATCAGTGCTGACATTCCCCTCTTATATAGATTCACTTGAAAGTGAAACTGGATTTCTAATCTGTAGTCTTTATTTCCTAAGACCTCCACTGTTTTCCCAAGGAGTCAAATAATGTAATTCTTGTCTTTAAGTCACAGCTCATAAACACATATTTTGATAAAATAATTTTAGTTGTATTGTTAATTCATTTGTTTAAACATGAAATATTTCCTTTATACTATATGAAAGATTTAACTTTAAGATATGGTTGTTCATTCTACGAAAAAAAAAAAACACGATACTCAAATGATATTGACGTTCTAATGTTATTTTTTATGCCTAAAAATAAAAATAATTCGTTGGCCGGCAAATGTAAAAATAAATAATAAGTAAATGTAATTTTTTTTCAATGAAAAACTGGGAAAAAAATTATTAACCTTTTAATTCAAAATAATGTTTTGGAAAATTTAGTTTTTAGATAATTCTGTAATCCAAATGAAATATGACCAAATGTCAGATTTTTTATTATAGGTAGTTTTCTTCATATCATAAGCTAACAAAAATTAAGGAAATACGCAAAAACATTATTTCATCTTCTTTATTCTTATGGATTCATGTTTATAGCTTTTTTAAACTCTTTTTTTAGTCAATATGAATTGTTTTTAAATGAAGCATGCAGTTCTGGCGCATTGATTGATTAGCTTGTTCCCATATTCTAAAAATAATTGAATATTTAAATATCAACGAAAGATATTCTGGTACAAAGAGTAATATGCATATTACGTATCCTCAGGATAATTAAGGAAACTCAGATCAATTACGGTTTAAAACTACGATAAGATAAATAATGATTTAATCAGCTCAACTATGATTTAAATTTTTTCAATTTCAAATTCTTTAAAAATATATAAGGATTAAAATGAAATCTGTTATGCATATTTCAATGTATCATGTCAGAACATCATTTCTTGAACGGCCAAGCGCCACGTGCTCTTGCGAGTTAAATTATATTTTTATTCATTTTAAATGTTTCATTGAATGAATCACTTTAGTATTGCAAACGATCCAACAAAACTTTGTCTCACGTTGATTGTTTAAAAAAAACATCACATTTCCTATTTATTTAATTTCATATAATCATGCACTCAAAATCACATTTTTCTAAGTTTTATTTGCTGGAGTCATCAACTTATTTTTACATCAGAACTTTTGTAAAGGCAACATGTTATTAAAAGTTGATTTTTTGAGATGCTCTTGCAGATAACAAAATGTTTATTTTTCATCTACGAATTGTTATTGACGTCAGAAAACCTCATTCCCAAAACAATATTATGTTCTGACATGATAATAGATTATTAGAAATGATCATATTAATATTTGTGTAAAAGCATCAAAATATGCATGATATCGAAGTCTGACCACATTTCCTGTTTAATAACATAGAAGCCTGAAACTAATTTTTTTAGCATTTCGCTGTATCTAAAAATTTTAGGTAGTTTAATTTTGAGTCCACTGGCGTCCTGGTTTTGGGGTAGCGCGGCTTTCCCCTCACCTGGGTGTCTCGGGTTCGAGTCCTGGATCATTCAAGATTGTTCTTCTGTGTTCTATCTGTGAGGTGTGTGAATGTGTCCTCCTGTAAAAAAGGGTTGTGCAAGCGAGTTCCACTCATGAAGTAGCTAAATCATACTCTTGGCTCTTGTTGGAGCAACTGAGAAACCAGGCTTAAAATCGCCGATGGTTTGTCCATGCTTGTCCATGGCAAGTGCCACTAATAACAACAACAATAATTCTGAATCATAACAAGGATCAAAGGTCTCATTGTCAGTTATTCATTGGACTGCTATTGTTTTTAAGTATGTATCTTCTGCTGGTGATTCCTTGTGAAAAAATATGACCAAAAGACGAAGACTTTTTTCGCGTATTATCGATAACTGGAGACAATAGTACTATATAAGTTTTCTCTCTCTTGTATTATAAATGAAAAAAAAAATCCTGCGTCGGCCGGGAGTCGAACGCGGGTCAACTGCTTGGAAGGCAGCTATGCTAACCGTTATACCACCGACGCTACGAAAGATGCGAATTTATGATGCTTCCTTTGACACAGAAATCGAGTCAAGCATCTTGATGTATTGCTCTTTTCAGATGTTCGAAAAAAATGCTCGGCAGTTGTTGTTGTGTCAAATGGCACTTGTCATGGACAAGCCCGCGGCTGACCCAGCAGCAGATTAAGCCGAATGAAGCGTCTCTTGTATTTGAGTAGCGCCAACTAGGGCCAAGAGTACGACTTTGCTACACACTCACCACATTCTTCGCTTGCACAACTTCTTTTTACAGGGGGGCACATTCACACATCTCACAGATGGCACACAGAATAACAACCATGCCCAAACCGGGACTTCCAGAACACGAGGAAGACACGCTACCTCTGTGCCAGCAAGCCGGCAGTAAAAATGGAATACAGGAGTAACAAGTGTCTCTTATTTTGGAAGACTAGATATGCTATTTCATGTTGGTAAACACGTTCGTTCATTCCCCTCCATCTTCATCTCGAGAAATGAAGCAGTGAAAACAATATTCAGGAATGTCCTTCGGCAAAAGCTCTTTGGTTATGAAGGGATTTTTTTTGTGATATTTATTTTTCTGTTATTGTTACTTAATAAGAAATCAGATATTGCACTTGTTTCCCAGATCTGAATGAATAATTATAACTGAAATATTTAAATGCGCATTAGGCATGGTCCAATATTAAATAAGAAAAGTAGAAAATATTTTTCTCTCCAATATAAATAAAAAAATGAAACGATACTTACTTTCTACCGTACAAAGTTAGTTTTTAAGAAATGGTGTAGAGCGATTAATCATCTGTCGGTCCGTATTTTTTCTTGCATGTAAATATGGTAATTCATAATTTCAATGACTTAAATAAATGAAATTTGTTAAATTTTCTTGTAATTACAATTGTAGTTTGTACAATTGAGAATCAGCCTGCAAAAAGAAATTCAAAACACGTATTCTCATAATAAATCAATTAGATTAGATTCAGCAATCAATTCATGAATCAATTAGATTCATGACAATCGTCTGTACTTTTTAACTATCTTAAAATCAGTAATTTGTAACTATTTTGGTTAATGAACACCATTAAAGGTATTAGTGACCTTAATCAAGGTTCACATTTTTATGCAGAGAACAGGGGTGGGATTAATTACTACAATGTTTCGGGAAAACCCTTCCCTTTGGTTTTGTTTTATAGTAAATATATCTTAAAAATAGTAACTTATAAAAAAAAGGAATCTATCTTTGCCTCCCAGCTTGTTGAAGGAATTTAAGTAATGACCTGCAAAATTACTTAACTATTACTTACTACTTCTAATGCAAATTTATTTAAGTTTATGATACCAAAGCATTTATATACCCAACACTCTTTTTATATGTCCTTTTCTTTCCCCAATGCAACTTTTTCAATATTTTCGGAGAAATAAAAAAAAGTTTTCGTTATGAAGGAAAATCGGAAAAAATTATCTTTTCCGAGAAAATTTCTTGCACAAAATAATTTTTGCCCTAATGGAAGGATATAGAAAACCTCTGCCCTTTCCGTTGTCGCAATCTTTGATAGGGCGAGTTAGTGGGGAAGAAAATGGACAATCATATGACAAAATAGTAAATTCAAGCGGTCTCAGAATGGCAGTTAGTGTATTATATTTTAATAAGAATCAATGAGAGACCTTTGTCGGCGATTAGCATTCCATATTCTCTGTAATCAGCCTATATAAGTGTCAGTTGCATTAGCTTACGGTAGTAAGACACTGTTTAGAATTGGAACTTAACAAACTAATATCATCTCGTGATTTCTTTCATACATGATTTTCTTTCATACAGAACAACAGATTAAATTTTAAAGCACTGTATGACCTTCTCCTGGTATATTGTATGTGAATATATGCTTGCAACAAGAATGAAGTTCCCAGTTCACAATGAGTATACACGAAAGAATGTTCGAACAGGATGCGATAAAGGGGAATACTCGCAGAATTGGAGTGGCATGTGTCACAGTAAGGTTCACAGGTCATTCTTTTTCTTGTTTTCTTCTTCTTTTTTTTTCAGAAGAAGAATGAGACGGTTCTGTAAGTGGAGCCATCTATTGAAAGAACTAAACAATCTTCTGTACAGAAAATTAATCAACTTTTTTTAAAGCAATCCATACGATAAGAGCATGATTATATTTTAAGATGACCTGTTAGTTAGACGTCTTCAATTTCTCAGACGGGCAGTCGAAATTTCAACGCAAAACCCTCTTTCAATACCATAAAATTAATATTTAGAAGAAGAGAAAATAAATTTACATTTATCAGTAATCTGTTGCAAATCATAGGAATGACTTTTTAAAATCTTACTTTTTAAAGCACTTAAACATTTCAAACACTTATATACTAGCTGTCTTTGCCAACCAGATGAATCATTGGAAATATTAGTAACTTTTAATATCCCTTAAATCTTTTTTTATATAATTTGATGTTCATAATTCCCTCAACAAAATATTTTTATCCTTTAGATTGTGGCAAACATTAAAGCATGTTATTTTAATAGCTTTACGCCTCTTCTTTTTTATATGTGCATGCATTTTACAAACACGGCCAATTCCAACCATACCATAGTTTTATAAAGAAAATAACCTATTAAAAATTATACGTTACATTTAGCCGTAATGTTATTTCACTTTTTGATTCCTTATGTATATGTTATAAATAGAACTAATCTTTTTTAATCTTTAAATAAGTAATACATTCAAATGCGAAAATACAATTGTAAATTCATGGAAATATTTTATTTTCATTGAAATAATGAAATCTGCTGCTGAAAAGGAAGCAAAACAAATATTTTTAAAAAAATGGCTAAGTTTTAAGAAAAAAATGATTTGAAAGACAAATTAATTGATATCATCGAAGCAATAATATTTTTGGAATTGATGGTGAAAAAACATCAAAAGTGTACTTAGCTTTACATCAGAATCCTTTTTTAAATTTTAAAAAGATGAATTTTTCACCGAATTTGATGTATGTAGTGTTCATGCCTTATCTTGCAGTTCATTGATACCTATATTTATACACACAATCCCCTCTTTCTTTGCAAATATGAATGTTGTGAATAATTTATTTCAGTAAAATTATACTTCAGTATATTATTATATTCCGTAAATTATATATTCAGTAAAATTATATTTCTTCTGTCCGTCATTATGGATAAAACATGTGATTTAATTTTCAAGAGATTTCACTTGTAGTAACGTTTAATAGCAAATGAATGTGAACAAACAAAATATATTCCATCAGCAATTTTGAATAAAGTAAAAAATCAACCTCTGTATCTACGGAAGGGTAAATTTTGATGTATGTAGTGCTGCATTATATAGAAATCGGATCAAAAGACAGAAAACCGCAAAAGATTTCTCGATTCTTTATATTGAAGCAAGATAAGGTATCTTGAATTATGGTTGCCAACAAGTTACTTATATTTTAAAGAAACTCTAGACAAAGCGAAATCATAGTAAAATGCATAATGTTTTTAAGAATTTCCACATATACCATACCATTAGTAAACAATCTATCAATCCAATATTTATATTATTTGCAAATGAAAAAATAAATTTTGACCGAAATTATTCTGGAACGTATACCATATTTTCATGATGTAGTAAAGACACAGCAAGAAAAATTGAAAATGTCTTTTATAGAAATTTTAGTTGATAGAGTTTACACAACTTTTGAACTGATGTTTGATAGAGAACCAACCTTGAACCTTTGAACAGTGAACAAGTGTAAAATTTTGTATCAAGTTTTAAATTTTGTTGTTGAGTTCTAAATGTAAAAGTCAAATTATAGTTGGTATCAAGATAGTTTCAAATGGAGTTTAATGGAAAATGAATGCTATCTTTTCCGCAAATCAAAGATACCATGTATAGAATGCTATCTTTGAAGATTTACCGAAAATTAAAGATACCATTGATAGAATTCTATCTTTGACGATTTACAGATAAATCAAAGATATCTTGGATAGAATGCTATCTTTGAAGATTTAATTAATTCCAAAAATATGTTTCTCAGACTGAGGGAGGGCTGAAACGTAGAGATTTGTTAAATTGCTTTAATTTTTTGATGATTACAATCCTTTCTTTTTGTATAACTTCTAGTCATAGAAAACAAAGAGCCATAAACTTGAAATCTATTAAATTTTTATTATTTTTTTCCAACTTGGTCAAATTTAAAAACAAAACTGTTTGATATGTGTAACTCAAAGCAGTTAAATGGTGACTAAAAATAATTTTTGTCCAATTAAAACGTTATTATCTGTCAAAAGAATTTATTTTGAGGATTATACATATCATTAAATATGCATCTAAGCTTTATAACTCATCTTTTAATAGATTTAATATTTAACTTCCTGAAAAGGAAACTAAAGATGCTGTTTGGGAGCTAATTTATTCAGTTTGAAGATGAACTGTCAGGATTTTTTCCATTCAAAGGGATATGGCATTGCTTTGCGATGGCTCTCTCGTATAGTGGGCTAAAAATTATCTTTTACCCAGCATTAACAAATTTTATTTAAGATTACTAGAACAGAATAGTTGTATTAGTATGTAATTTACTTTGTCTTCTAGTAGAGCTATAGTAAGCAGTACTTTTGATAATATTTTAATTTCCGAGACAAAAAAATTGGAATAATTTTTTTAATGTTTCATTTTCAATAAAATAATCCCCTTTAGGCAATTACTTTTTTTCTCTCTCTCTTTCCCGTTTTATTCTCGTAACAATGCAATAACATTTTTGCATTCAAAAAATAATTGTGCATCTCATTCCTCCTTCAAGCTCAAAAGGTTATGTTTAATACTAATTTTATGAATATTCTTATATTGGATAAACAATCCGGATAATAATGAAAATTAGTGCTTCTTCTTTGCAACTAAAATTCCAGAAAGAAACTCATGAAAGAAAACGTTCAGAAGAGATAATATACGAATGTTCTAGTTCATTTTATATTTTAGAAATAAAACAAAAATAATTCTGCGTCGGCCGGGAGTCGAACCCGGGTCAACTGCTTGGAAGGCAGCTATGCTAACCGTTATACCACCGACGCTACGGAATCTTTATAATTTTGTTGCTTCAAAAAGTATACAAATCAGGTCAAGCCTCTCCATGCATTGCTCTTCGGTTTGATGTCCGAAAGAAGTTAAGCGGTGAAAACTACATGCAGTGTCAGCAAGTGTTATCCGAATTCGGAAGACGTAAAATTATTTTAACGAAATGGCAAAAAATGCATGGCATTTTGTGTGTTTGATCCAAGATTAAACTAAAAAATAGTGCTGCAGAATGTCGAATATTTTTCATTAGTTATTATGTCTTTTGCCGAATTAAACTGAGATCTTCTATTTATCCGCCGATTCTCAGTACTCTATTTATTCGTTGTTTACGCAAGAAATAAAACTTTCATACTCATAAAGACTGGAAAGAAAAAAACAAAACAAATATGGCATTCTATTGCATCATTTTAATTGTGGGAATATAATATATCCCTGATGAATGAGCAATCATTGTCAATAACAAATTGATATTTTCTAAATAGTATTTTGTCTTTTTCTTGATTTGACTTGGAAATGTAGCTGACCTTAGCCGAAGGGGCAAGGCATAAACTAATAAGCTGTGCTTCGCATTACATTGAATTAATGTTGGTTGTTTATAGTAAGGGTCAATTGTTCTCCTATCTTATAATACAGAAAAAATATTTTTTAAAGGAAATGGGAATAAAATTTTGAAAATTGCCTTCAATAGAAACAATAGCACATATGAACATTAAAGAATGCATGCTCAACAACCTAAACTTTTTTCTAAACATGGTTTTATTTTTTATTTTATCTGGGGGAAAAAATGAAAATAGGACAGTTAAAAGGGAAGAAAATACCAATAAATGAATTTTAAAGCACGCTATGTTGATTAAAATTATAAAAATCGTCTTTCTATGTTACAATTCAGAGATGCTATTTTTAGCTTTTGAATAAATTAAGAATGGAAATTAGGTGGTAGAAATTTCAATCTTATCTTCAATGAAATGAAAAGACAAGAAAAAACAAAGACATAGTATAAAATCCTTTTTTTTAAAAAAAAATACTGAAATGGTCTCTTAAGTAAATGTTGTTTAATCAAACTGCAAAGATGCTGAAAATTCTCAACTTTATGAAATATACGACGAGAGTTTTGTATTAGACTCTCAAATTTTGAGATCATATTTACGAGACCACCATATCAACTTCATGGTTTTTATTACATAGCTTTTGTAACCTTTAAATAATTAAAATAAATATTTGACATCACATAGAACTTCTGGTGCGTCCTTTGTAATTCTTAAATGAATTTTTGGGAAATATCCCTGTATCTTAGAAAATAAACTCCTCTTCGAAAGCTCGTAATTCTATAATTAAAATCTAATTATGAATGATTATAAAATATCTCGGGCTGAATGGGGCTTTTAAAAACAAGAATACACTTCAATTGTTAAAGTTTCATTTAGAAATCTAAAAAATATCACTGCGTCGGCCGGGAGTCGAACCCGGGTCAACTGCTTGGAAGGCAGCTATGCTAACCGTTATACCACCGACGCTTCGAAAGATGTGCCGTTAGGATACTTCATTTGACATGGAAATCAGATTAAACATCTTCGTCCATTGATCTTCATTCTGAAGTCCAAGTGAGATTCAGCAGTGAAAACAACATTCAGGGGCACTGAATATTTCTCCCACTTCGAAAGCCGTGTAATGCTGCATATTTAATTTTATTGCAACATTCTGATGTAAATACCTTCATATTAACGAGGAATAAATAATTGGTTTCAAAAATACAAAAAATCAATTGGAGTGGTTGCCTCTAAACGTTCTGATTTGCTCTCCTAAAACTATCCCCCTTCCCAACAAAATATTGCAAACTTCGTGAAACACCATGAAGTTCCTTTATGGCATTGGGAGATTAAGTTACGAAATTTAATTCCTAGGCACAAATCTTACATTTTTACTAAATTTTCGTACGAATATATATTTTGGACCAATGTTTCCTGAACTATTTCAAACATAACTCAACACGGTACAAAAATTTCTATCACAAGCTAACGCAACGAATTTCACTGATTTAAATATTTACATCTAGAAGTTATTGCAATTACATGCTTAAGGATGTGTAACAACAGGGAGAAGTTTATACTTTTAACATATTTGGTTAATTATTTGATACATTTATGTTTTAGATGCTAAATATGTGTGCCAAAAATTATGTTCCTGCCTCTTTGCATTTTACAATTATTAGCTTCACTCTTTACACGAACAATCAGACTAATACACATACTTCTTCTTGTGTACAGCCGACCACCCCACCATAGTAACGACAGGTTATGTTGTGACCGACTTTGGTACAGATTGATACACTACCTGTAAACAGATTTTGTTCAAAATCGGTGGTAAACTACAAATTTGGTATTAAATCCATACACTAAACTTCACCCGTCTAATTCAAAGCATTTTTGAGACAGCGTGTTCACAAACAGTGGGACAGACATTAAGAAAAAAATATATATCTTTCGAATTCAGAATTTTTCGGATTTCAGTTTTTTTAACATTTATAATAATTTATTTCATAAACGAGACCATAAAATGTAAATAATGAAAGATATATAAACTTCCGATACATATATTTATAAAATTTGATTAATTGATTATTTTTACCACTAATAAAGATGAATGTGTTTGTAGGTGTCTTTGTTTAACCTTTTGTATGGGGCACTTTACAAGTCAAGCCATTCGACTTGCAGCTCCCAAATTGGGCACATACATATCTTGTAGAATATTTCAAAGCGAAGTTTTTGTAATTATCATTAAAATTTTAATTAATTAAGAATGTAGCCGAATCTTTTCCTTTTTCCAAAGGAATGTCCGATAATATTATTGCACATGAATAAATTTCCCACTATTTTAAAATTCCAAAAATTGTCTTTCTAACCATGCAGTTTGATAGTTTTGCAAATTCTCCTTGAAAATCGGTAACTTAATGAACACATTTATTACTTAATTTATAAAAGAAATATTATATTCTTGCCCGTAAGTTCAAACCGTTTTCATTGCTTCATCAAATAATTGATTGCGCGATTTTCTTCCACTGTTGAGAGCTAAGGAAGAAGAATTTTGTTTATGTACGTATTTTTAAGCTAATTTATAAAAAAATAGGAAACTATAATACTGAAAAATTAAAATTAGACAGCAATTTACATTTTTAATAGCGTTAAGCTGTTACAGAATTGGTCTCCATTAGGAATGTTCATGTGCGAAATGAACAGAGTATCTGTTAAATAATTAAAATAATACAAACTTTAATATCTATCAATTTTATCGTCTCACGGGTAGGATATTATATCCAAACTAGTTAAATTAAATTAAATACAATCAATATCCTAGGGGATTCAAAGGGTTTCCAAAGGTGACTAGATTGTAATGATAAACACTGTTCATATTAATAATAGGTTGTAGTTGTTCTTTTGTTCCGCTTTATAGCGGAAGGAAGGGTGCAGTAGCTTCTGAGGGTATAGATCCCTGAGCACCCGAAGGCAGAAGTCTGACTTCTAGCTCACGCACATCACAAACAATTTTTACAGAA
Organism: Argiope argentata; assembly: GCA_026289955.1. NCBI lineage: Eukaryota > Metazoa > Arthropoda > Arachnida > Araneae > Araneidae > Argiope > Argiope argentata. Next base: position 2,390,416 of record JAOUZG010030345.1, on the reverse strand, counting down.
TAGACTTCATTCATCCATCCATCCACAGATCGTGATTTAGATCTGAAACAGTGAAGGATCACCTCCGACCTAGTACTCCCAGTGGTATTACTCTCGACATGGCGGACTTCGTGATCACGGCAGATTTAACATGATCCAGCCACCATGCATACACAAACGAAGAGTCTTCAGCTGGAGGGCTCGAACTTGCACCCCAAGGGATGCGAACTCAACGCTCTATCAACCATATTAACCAGGCCCAATAATAGTCGGTCAATTGATAAATCGACTGGACACTTTTATTGATTATCAATTCGATGAACAGTAATTTTTTTCGATTCCGTTTCTAATAAATTGCCATTTCTTTATGACATTTTTAACTTCTTGTATGAGGATTTGTTTAGCATAAAACTCAATAGATTGAGACAATAGGATAATAGGTGTCCTGTCAGGGCTTGATTGTTGTTCTTCTGTGTTCTATCTGTGAGGTGTTAGAATGTGCCTCCCTGTAAAAAGAAGCTGTGTCATCTTCATATGAGCTTAGAAGTCAGACTTCTGCCTTCGGGTGCTCAGGGGTTCATACCCGCAGAACCTACTGTTGTAAAGTGGACACGAGATCATCATCAATAGGATAATAGATATTTCTTTTATTTAATAATATAAATTAATAGGAAATATTATGTCGTTTCACCTCTACTTAGAGTCATAGAACTAAATTCTAGATAAACTACTAAATATTGCAGCATTGTTAGCAAATAATAATGTATAAAGGTCAGGTCTGTTCCATTAAGGATGTGTGTGTGTGTGTGTGTGTGTGTGTGTGTGTGTGTGTGTGTGTGTGCTTAAGTTCTTTTGTAAGTCGTATAAGATATCAAACTCCCTAGGTCTCAAAGTGACAGAGAAGTCCGTATTAATATAAAAAATTTCATATATATTTTCATGCAGGATTCAATTTCATTTACTATTAAATCTCTAAGTTTCAAATAAACGGCCAAATAGGAAGATTTCCAAATTTTACAATATGCGAAATGCTCGCAGTGGAAAGCAAAATGCAGATCATTCGCTCTACAAGGAAGGATGTTTAAACCGGATTCAAGGATGAATGCCCCACGGAAAAGGAAAGATCAAGGATCAACATAAGATCGAAAGGTCACATTCCTTGTTTCGTTTTTAGAGATGCAAAGATGCACTTTTGGAAGTGGGGCCATCTTTTGAAAGGATTGATGAATACATCTGATTTATAAAATTTATCGACACTTCATCTTACAATTCTTTTGACATTAACATAAGTAGGTTTCGGAGAAAATCTAATTAAGTGTACAACAGTTACTAACAATATTTCCTTGAGTTCATAATTAGATAAAAAAATTTAGGATATTCCAATAAAAAAAAAACAAAAATTCTAGCTAAAAAGCCGAAATATGAAAATGTTTTTAAAAGCATGAGATTTGCAAATTTTCCCTCATTTAGCTACTTCGGAAATTAAATGTCAGTATTAATCGTCTCAAAAATTTTATTAAAATGTTCTTTGAACCGAAAAGAATTTAATGTGAAAAAAATTATGTACTGTCTTAGTATCTAAATGATCAAAAATGAACTAAAAATATCCAATGATATATTAGCGGCAACAATGAAAAGGATTTTAGTTTCATTTACAAAAAGATTATAAGATGTATTTAAAAAGGCTTTACAATTCAATTAAATCTAGACACAAAAAATTTGCAGTACTTAAATTGTTGTAAATGGAACGATTATTTTTTAAGTTTAAAATAACACAAAAGACATTTTGGGGGAATAATAAGGAAGTCATTACGAAAAATTCAAAAATCTATCCTAACTTTTTACTAAAAAAAGTTTCGAAAAACGTTTCGAAGTGCACATTCTCAATTCCCATTGCATATCTGCGCAAAAACTCGGCCTATACAGTACTAGTATACGTTCACAGATTTATTGTTATTATTAGAAGAGACAACATTAACATAAACAATCAGTAAACTTTGTCTATTTAACTAAAATTGTAATTACCTGGAAACATATATAAAAAAAATTGGATTAAAATGATTACAAAATGTACACCATGTTTTCTGACAAAGCTATATGCTATGACGTATTTTTCCACAAATAATATTAGATAAATAAATTTAATTAATACAGTTGATGAGCATGTAATAATCTCATGATAGAGTGAAATTTTAGAGCAGTGTTTATTATTCTGTCAGAACGATTAATAATTTAAAATTTTATTCATCTTTTCTGGGTTGCAAATATAAAAATACTATTAAAAATATGTTTAAAACTTTTATAAGTTTCATGACTCAACAATCTAAATTTGGAAAATTGTCAAAGATAGCAACGTTGCTACTAAAACACCATATCAAATTTTCCAAGATTTTTTTAAATAAAAACTGAGGTTTTAACAAGGAGAGCGTTGAACTCCAGACTTAAAAAGAGTTAATTGAAGAAGTAACACATAACATTTTTTTATTATTAATGTATATAATAAATGCATTATTATATTAAGCATCAAAATATAGAAAAATCTTAGTCCTTTTATAAAATTAAATAATTTATTTAAAAAATTTATTTTTTATTTGACATGACGAAGAGTAAAGATAAACTAATTGAAAAACGAAACAGTTTGAACATTATTTAAATACGCGTAACTCAGATTAATGCACAGAACACTAGAAATTGATGTTTTATTTAAAATCTTATTATACGTCTAAAATTTTAACTTTATTAATTACTTTAATTTTTCTTCTTAGATTAAACTACCAGAAAAGGAGGAGGAAATATTTCTTGGGAATTAAATAATCAGAATTGGTCTGGTTTGGAATGCTATGGCTAGTTATATTTTTCATTTATCTATAATATTCTTTGGTGATGCTCCTTTCTAGTATGTGGTTTCAAATATTTGATGCAGTAACGATAAATTTTAGTTTATAAAGCTAAATGGTACAAGTTTATTTTCTCTTCAAGGGAATTTGTTTATAAACAATGTTTTGGGTTTTTTATTTCTATTTTTAAATTTAATTTCTTAGAATAAGAGTTCTAAATAAAAATTTTTAAGAGGAAAAGTTTAAATACAAAGAACTTTCTAATTATTTTCAATAATTTTTTTTCTGACCTTAATATTTGAAAAACCCTAAATAAAAGTAATTTTTTATCACATGTATCTGCATATGAAAACTATTTTTACACTTCAATATCTTCTTTCAGGCAAAGTTGTGACTAAATATTTGGACATTTCTTTTAATATTAGAGAATGAAAATTTATCTACAGAATTGTGAAGAAACCCTGATTAATCTTTCGGAAAAAAATTTATTTCGAACGAATTCATATATTTTTTTCTGGGAGCAATGAGGCGCACTCTTCCATTCTGATAAATAATCAATCAAGCATTTAATTACTCTTCCAAAGAAAAGAGGTAAATTTAGCATACTTTTTTGGATTACTCTTACATTGGACTTTTAGTGTAAGTTCATAAAGCAAGTAAAATTTAATTTTACTTACATAAGTTTTTTGGACATCCCCTTATAAGAAAAAAATCTATATAAGAAAATCAGAAATTAACTTTTGTTTATGATTTGTATTAAGGCGACCAGGGACCTTTAAAATGACTTTTTCCAATTTTCACCTCAGCAATTTGAAATTTTACAGGCATTGAGAGTAACACTATAGAAGATGACACACAAAATGTTAAAGTATTATATTAATTCATTTATGAGTTGGGGCGGTAATATAATATATTATTATAATATAATAACAGATTTTTTTTAAAAAAAAAGTTTAAGTAGTTTTGAGTTATTACATTAGTTAATTTTGATATTTCTCACTCAAACTTCAAGATTAATCCCAAATTTTGTTTCAATAGGGTTAGAGTAAGTAATAATAAAATTTGGAGCGCCTGGAACAATTTTCATCAACGCTATTTATCGCTACTATTATATTATATTATATTACCTCCCCAACTTATAAATGAATTTATGCAATGCTTTAAAATTTTGTGTGTCATCTCCTATAGTGTGACTCTTATTGCCTGTAAAATTTCAAATTGGAAAAAGTCATTTGAAAGGTCCCTGGTCGCCTTAAAAAGAATAAGAAACAACAAAAAAAAAATCGCTGCGTCGGCCGGGAGTCGAACCCGGGTCAACTGCTTGGAAGGCAGCTATGCTAACCGTTATACCACCGACGCTTCGAGATGTTGAAATCTATTACGCTTCAATACATGTAGAAATCAGGTCAAATATCGTGTATGCCTCTTCAGTTTGATGCTCGAAAGAAATTCGGCAGTGAAAACTTAATGCGGAATCAACAAATGCTTTCCCAGCTTCGAAAAACACGTGACGCTGCCTATGGAAACTGTTATTGGAAAATTCCTAAAATAAAATGTCACCACATTAATAATTAAGAAGTAAAGGTTCCAAAAGTACATGGGCAGTAAATAGTCAAGAGCTTTAAGATAAACTATTTTTTCATACGCCAAAATGAATTAATACATTTCTTATCAGCATATATGCCTACATGCAGATTATGGTATCTTGTTTAGAATGAAATAATTATTATAGTTGAATAGGCATAAAAAATAAGATCAATCGTTTTTTACATTGCTCTTTTTTCCAAATATATGACAAAAATTCAGCAGGGAGATCGAAAATAAGAAGAACAAACAGATGAATAAAAGGTAAGAATTGCTACTGAAAAACAAGAACATTGCGAATTCTCTTCACCACAAATCATTATGTGGGGAAATTTTTGGCCTTAAGCTCTGAATGGACTTTTTACTCTTTAGTAGTTATCAGTGCGTTACAAACTGTTGAAAGGAAATAATTAAAAAGAAAAAAGGAAAAAAAATGAAATCTACGGTCGCAAATTTCAAGTTATTATTTGAGAATATCATTACTTTTTAAGTCATTATTTGACTTTTTTAATTTAACTCATTAACCAGTTCAAACTGGTTTGAAAAAATTACGAGACTTCTCTTTCTCTCTCTCTATCCCTCTAAAGATAATTTTTTTTTAACTTTCATTTTCAATTTTTCTAACTGGCAAACAAAGTTTTGAAGCACAACCGATTTTAAGATATGTGGTATATGTGGTAAACGGTATATGTGGTAAATGGCATAGTTGGAAATGTGATATATATGGTAAAATCCAATGAAAGTGATGCAGATTGATATTAAAATTTATTAAAATTATATTCTAATATTTAAAGTATTTTGAGAAAAACAATTAGTAAGAATGCGCTTATAATATCATCAAAGAATAAATATAAGTTACGTTTTACAAAATTGCAAAGTTGAAACTAAAAGAGAATCCCCCCCCCCCAAAAAAACAATTATCTTTTAGGCGCGAAACTAATTATTATAAGAAATCGTAAACAAATTGAAAAATGACGACATTTCATAGAAACGACAAACAAAAAGCAATTGATAGTAAATTTAATTCAATATCTAAAACAATACTGGCAAAGCAAAGCACAAATGCCATGGTTCAGGGGACTCACTATCTACCAATGAAAAATGAATATTTTTTATCTTCAAATTTTGGAGATATCAAAACCTCCTAACTAAAACAACATCATGTTATCAAATGATAATAATTAAAAGTGAAAAATGAAGATATAAATGGTTGCTTAAAACAGAAATTAATTAATTTTTCTTTTGGAATTTTTGTATTGTTGAATCCAAATATAAATCACAAATAATGATGGGCAATATGGAGCGATTTTTTTACAAGCCATCAGGTTTTTGTGTTCAATTTAACTAAGAATTTCTATTTATTTCCCCCAGTTTTCATTGCTTTCTTTATTCTTTATTTATACAAGAAATACTGCATGAAATTTTACTGCTTGTAAACATGGAGAAACAACCAAATATGTTAATCTAGTACATCGTTTTAAGTGAGGAAAGATAGAAATTGCATGGTAAATTTCAGTTATTATCTAAACAAGCCAATGTCTTTTAAATGTCATTTTACCTTTTTTTTTATTTGAGTGGGGAAAGTATCTTGAACCGCTGATGGATTGACTGGAAGACGAAAGTAGAAACTAACGAACTGTGCATCAGAATACATTGAAATAATATTGGTTGTTATTAGTTTTTAATTATTTTTTTAAATCTTATAATGAAAAAAGACATTTTTCGCAGGCAAAAAGAAACTAGTAGTTTTGAAAACTGTATTTAATAGAAATTGCACATACGACCATTAAATGATGCATAATCAACAACCTAAGCTTAGTTTTCTAAAATATGGCTTTGTCTTTTATTTTATCTGGAAGGAAAATGTGAACTGGAGAGTTTAATGTGGAGAATCTTCCAACAAAGGAATTTTGTATCATATTATAATGAATTAAAGTTGAACACATTGTTTTTCTACATAACAACGCAGTGATAATATTTTGAGTTTTTGAATAAATTCAGAATGAAAATAATGAGGTAGGAATTTTAATATATGTAAATACTCAACAGAACGAAAAAAAAAGGAAAGAGCAGGATTTGTTTTAAAAATCAATTATTCAAACATTTCTAAAAGTGGCTCATCAATGAATGAATAATTTAATCCAACGACATGACTATCTAAAATTCCTAGCTTTATGAGAATATACCGACAGTCCTGAATCGGACCCTCAGATTATAGGATCCGATTTATGAGATCATATCAGCAATTTGATTGCTTCTATTATCTTTAACGGAATAAAACAAATCTTTGAAGGCACATAAATACTTCTGGTCCATCACTTGCAATTCTCAAAAAAAAATAATTAATATTTGTTCCGAGAAAAATATTCTTGAATCAGAGGAACCGGCGGATTTTCAAAAACACTTAGTTTTACAATCATGAATTATTCCGATCTAAATGATTTTATAAGGGAATATTTATACCTTTTAGTTCTTAAAGTTGATTTAAAAATCTAAAAAACTTTGCGTCGGCCGGGAGTGGAACCCGGGTCAACTGCTTGGAAGGCAGCTATGCTAACCGTTATACCACCGACGCTTCGGTTATTGAAATGTTTTGATGCTTCAATAAGTATAGAAATCAGGCCAATCATCTTCAAATGTCACTCTCCGTTCAGACATCCAAGAGACGTTCGGCAGTGAAAACAATGTGCAGGATGAACAAAGTTTCCACCACCACCCCTTCGTTGTGAAAAAATATTCTCACATTTCTAGAATAAAGTATACGCATATTCTCCCTTTTTCAATTGTTGTGAATTTCGACAACGAAAGAAACTTCTGAAACGTTCATCTGATTTATTTATAGATGTGTTTTGATGCTTGATTTAAATATTCAAGAATATTATTTGTATTCTCTTGATTGAAGAGATTGCTATCAAGACAAGATCTCATAAACCAGAAATAAAATGTTGATGGAATCAATGGCATCATATTATATCATATTCATATCAAGAATGGTGTATTTAATAAGAATTTAATAAAAAGAGCGATGTTTCATAGCAATTGCATTGGTTGACTTTAAATATTGGAATTCTATTTACAAGTAAAGCTAAATTTATAATTTTTTTCACTTTGAGAAAAGCTGAAACCCCTATAAAACATTTCTAAGGGAATAGAGATTACTTATTCTCTAGTTTAAGAACTGAAGTATATACTGAGAAATTATTACACTAAATTCAAACAAAAGATAGCCGTTAGATATTAATTTATCAGGTTTTTCATAAGAAAATTCTATCAAAAATTAGAATTAAAAAAAGCATCTGAAGGTACAAGATAGCATTAAAAAGTATGTAAATGCAAATGTAAAAATGAATGGGGGAAAAAAACAAGAAAAACTTCCCAAAAACAGATTTAGAAACACAATTTTAAATTGGGAAAAAACTCGTTCAAACATTAAGTGTGTTTGAAATATTCATAATTTTTCTATGAAATTTTTTTGTCAATTTTATGACTACGTGAAATAAAACATTTGGAATATAATATATTCGATCGATAGGAAATAAAGAAGTCAAAATTTCGCTCAATTTTCAGTACATTGCAATTCTTTTTAAAATTTCAAAAAAGAATCGTCTTGAATTGAACAATCCTACCTTTTAAAGTTACCTTATAATATATGGTCTCCTTAAGTTGCTATATAACGGTCAATCCATGCAGCTTTAAAATGCATATGTGCTAGAATTCCTTCGTAGAAAATATAGTAATGTTTGATATCGATTTAATTTTTATGTGTAATTTATTCATGTAGTTGATGGTGTAAAAATTGTTTTCTCTATACCCTCTCGTGTGGAATGCTAAAAACACTTGTGTAATTCTTTTGATTGATTACTTAATCTTACCAGATATCCAATAAATGTCTACAATCCTACTGCTGTCGGAAAAATGTATCGAACGTTATCAGCTATGACACAGTCTGTCATCAATATTTTGTATCATTTATCGTGTGTTGTATCATTTATCGTGTGTTTATCGTGTGATGTAGGTTAATGCCTCTGACAGGCATTAACCTACATCAGAGGGTCCCGAACGCTAAGCATTGAACCTATTTTTGTTGACCGAATATATATTGACGTGATTAATTCTCCTGTTATTGAATTTTTACAGAGGCGGAAAGCACTAGTTATTTTTGAAATACATTTTATTTGCCCCCCAAAACTCTTGTTTTAATTTTTTTTCATTAAATATAATTTTTTAAATCAGATATTTATGGTGTATTTTGATTTTAAAAAATTAGGATAAGTCATAGTTTTATAAGTTTTAGTAAGATACATATACGATCTCGATTTTGACACGACCCACAATTTGGGAACTTCTAATCTACACATACTTTTTTGGTGCTTATTTTACTAGTTTAAAGAAAATTTCGAATCAACATGGTGATGTTTCTAAACATTCCACATTCCTCCAGCACAACATACATGAATGAATTATTTCGAACATTACAGTAAAAGATGACTGAAACTGTTTGACACATCCATGCATCAATTGTTTTTAATTGCCATTTTGCTGCAACAAAAATCATTATTATAATATTTTTATCATAGTTATTTTCTAACCTCATCTCAGATCTTGAGTTCAGTAATGAACATATTTCTATAAAAGGAATTTTATATATTAACACTTTACCTCATATGGACCCATATATAGTATTGCAGTTTTGATTCAATTTTATTTCCAAATTAAGTATTATAAAATAATTCAAACTATTTTAATCCATCAAATATATATTTAGCAATAATAAAACTCATTTTTATATATAAATTAATATATATATATATATGTATATATATATGTGTGTGTGTGTGTGTGTGTGTGTGTGTGATTTTAAGACACTGCAAAATAACCTCAGTTTTGTGCAAGTAGGTGAAAAAGCAGAATTAAAGTGCGAGTGACTCGTTTTCAAAAAAATGATAACAGAGTAAAACGTGAGTACTTTTTGACAAAAAAAATATTTCCATGAAGTCGATATACTCACTTTTCTCGACGGATAATAATTTTTCTTCTTTTCAACTCTTTTTTATACTAAAGACGAGATCATATATGGTCCCTTAAAAAAACCAAATTATAAAACTTTTTCATTATGTTTCTTTTAATATATTTTATTAATAACTAAATAAAGCTATTTCCAAACCTGAAACAATTTTTTTCAACGCTTTATTAATTCATGCAGTAAAGGGTTAAGTTAAATTATTATAATGGCTGGGAATCTTACAATGGGTTTCCTCTGCATTTGAATATTTCTTCTAATTTTCGACATTTTTAATATGTTTTGGCACATAAATTCTCCTTTTCTTCAGTGATTTCAAATTAGTGTTTAAGATAAGTTTATTTCATAAAATGCAGTCTGATTAAATGTGTAAAAGAAATAAATATAAATCATCTGAAAATACATTACAGTTTTTTCCCTCTTGGTTTTACTACCGAGATCAACGAGGAGTCTAAGAGCAAAAGGAAAAAGAAATATCATAATATTTTCAATGCTCTGATGAAGAACAGAAATTAATTAATTTAATTTCTAAAATATCTCTAAACTACCGGTTGATCATCAGCCGAAGTTTCAGTTTCAATAGCCGAAACTCGTTTTTTCATTTTCTTTTTCCTACACAGCCTCTCCCCTCATCTGAAAGCAAAATAAAGTACCACGAAATAGTATTTTTTAATAGCGTAAAGTGAAACAATCATTTCATCTTCCGAAACGTTGGTTGTATAAAGTTTAGCACAGCTGCCTTCAAAGTAGTTGACCCGGTTTCGACCCCCTGCCGACGCAGAAGCTTTTTGTCGTTTCTTAAAGATCTAATTAATAATCGATAAATATTCTTCTGCTTTTTATATAGTAAAGTCTTCTTTAGTCTAAAATAATTTGTCGTCAAAGGCAAAGACTTATGTTTTGTGGGAAGGCTCAAAGATTTGCCTGTATTTGCCTTTTTTAGCCATATCCCTATCCTGGTTCATGGGTTTATTTTTTAAAAGTAAATTATTCTTCGATTATACATTTATTTTCCCTCATGCTTTTGAAGATTAGATGCTATTCTAATTATCATTTTTAATTATTATTTTCAAAGGTTTTTAGTTATGCTTATTTTAATAATTTTCAAAAAAAATCTATTTATGTCTCTATCTCTCGTGAGTATTTTCCCCTCGATTATGTACTTTTTTAAAAAAATTCTATTTGAAATTTACAACTGATACTTCAGAAGAAAAGTTCGTTTCCCCTCGCCATGGTAAACGAACTTTTCAAAATTTCTGCAGTCGGTGGGTGATTCCCTTGAGTGCACTTAATCTAGTTGTAATTGCTTTTTAGTATTATTAATTAAAATTCATATCAGATATTACTTGACTAATTCTTATAGCATCACATTTTATAAGGCTAAAATTATTTAAATAGCTCGGATTTAATGCCTTTTACAATTCGATGTTCAAAAACAATGTTATTAGAAACAATGTTATTTATAAGAATTTTACTGAAATTAAACAAGCCAATATTTTCGACAAACTAACTTGCTTTTGTTTAAGAAATCCACAAGAAAGTCGCAAGAAGAAATCTTTCCAGGGGGCTTATTTTAACTATATTTCTTGTATTAATTTTATGAGCAACAGGCAATTTTAAGTTAAATTAATAATAAATACAAGAAATTTATTATTAGTTATCAAAATCTCGAATGGTAATTGATGATATTAAGGGCTGAAGTTTTATTCCTGGCATCTCAAAAAAGAAACACCTGTTAACATTGCGTGATAAGAAGGAAAGCTGGATAATAAACAGGCGATTGTAACGTCAAAGCAAAATAAACAGAGCATTTCATCAATATTGATGAACTACATATCGATTCGTCATGAAAACGAGTAGGTGCGTCTTCAAAAGAAACAAAAAGAGTGTATTCTATTGACTTAGTTGAAAGATTCATGACAAAATTTGAATACGAAATTAGTAATCCTTTTTTTATACTGATTAATATATACAGAGCATGGAATAAAAATCTTAAGTAATTTCAATGTTGTTATTTCAGATTATAATAAAAGTTTATTGCATATATTTACAAACGAATTTTAGTAACCACATTGACTTTTTGTATTTGTTTGTGCTCAGATATCCACCGCAGTCTTCTTTAAACTTTAATATAAAAATAAAAATACATTAAAATATAGTTGTTAAAAGTTATACAATATAGTTAGCTAGAAAAATAGTTTACCCGAATTCCTAAGGACTAATTAAAGAACTTCAATAATTGAAATGTTAAGCTTATTTATTAAATAGCATAATAAGCTCAGAAAGAAAATTCAAAATTAATAGGGTGATAGAAAAATTGAAAATTCTCTACATTGTTTTCCATGACTTAACTAAAAGAACATATTCAGAATAAAAGAAAAAAAACTTAAAATTTTCAAGCTATAGTAATAGTTTTATTAAAGTAATAGGGTAAAAAGAACCAAAGACATAGAAAAAACTTCAGGTTGAATTAAAATGATCTCCCTTTTGTTTGAAATTCGTCATATTTTAGTTCATAAAATTTCAAGTAATTTTTAAAAAGGTTTAATTTTCTTATAACATATTAAATCATAATGAGATAACAATGCGGATCACTATTAATAGTAAAAATTAGATATAATAAATTTGAAGTGAGAGGAAATATTATCAAAATCATCAGAAAAAAATCTAAAATTAGCTTTCGGAAATCAATTTTCCGGCTATTTTTAAAGAATTCCAACAAAAGCAAATAATGTTCCGTCTAATCTTAAAAAATATTGTGAGTTTGAAAATTCCACAAACGTTTCGAATTCCATAAAATTCAATAACATAGATTGAAACTCTAACTCAAATTAATAATACCTAATTTAACAATTGTGTTTATCATTTTATCGTTGAAGTTATTTGAAAATTTGCTTTGACGAAGTTCATTCAAATAAAGGCGTAGAAAGAATATAAAGCATTTAATGTCCCTGTTCGAATCAAATCAAATTCGATACAATAGTTTTCATAGAGACATTAAAAAAATATACACAGCAACTTTCTTGATAATTATAAACAGCCGTTTAAAAATATCGTTTGCTTTTTGTGAAAACAATCTCAACTTTTTCGCAAACGATAATTGATTTTTATTTCAACAAACAGAAATAGGATGAAAGATGTAGTAGGTTTTTAGTTATGTATTTATTTGTTTCACAGAACAATATTTAAAATAATTGCACAGTTTTCGAATCAAAACTTAGAATACTCACAATTTAGAATAAAAGATGCACTCAGGTAATAACAATTAATAATATTTCATAGAATCCTTTGAATAAATAACAATATTCATCATTTATTTTCGTTTAGCCTAATGTATGATTAATTTTTTATAAAATAGTTATTACAATAATTATGAATTCTTTGAGTTTACTTTCATGGATATTTTCTTTTTCTCTAAGCATCCTTGCTCAAACACGTAGGTAAAATTCTCAATACCAGTTATTCCATTTTTTTTTATCTGAAAGAAGATTTTGTCATCTTTCTAGTCAATCCAACTATCTCTCTTAATTTAAATTTATAAACTCACATATGGAATCTTTCACTGTGACAGCAGCTTTGAAATTTCATATCATTTGGCAATATAATTGACAGCCATTATTATTGTGTGCAACAATGAGGAGTTTCGTTTGTATTTCTTGAATTTCAAACGAATAAATGAATAAATAAAAGTGAGATTGAAGCAGTTAGAATGCGAAAAAGAAATCTTTAAAATGTTATGTTATCCACTCAAATAAAAATTGAAGCAATTATTTAAAAAATTTCCTTTTAATATAATGTTTTAAAAAATATATCTATATTTTAAAAAATAAAAAATATTCCCTAAAAAATATCCCATATTAAAACTATATTTAATTGGAAAATTATAATACTAACTTTTTCACATAAGTTAAAAAATATATTATAAATTATGATAATATCTTACAATTGCAGATAAAAAAAATACCCAACTTCCATCTTAGAAAACTAGTGAAATACTTAAAGATATTTTTACAGAGAATTTTTAGAAAATTTTATAAAAATTATTGAATGATTTTAAAAGAATTCAAATAAAAAGTATGTCTGAAAGGTTTTAATGCAATATTAATAAAAAAAATCCAGAGTTTTAAATAAAACAGATTAATCTTTTGCAATAGTTTATCCTTATGCAGAAATGTAGGTACTATTTAAGAATGTCATTATTTGTATCTAAATAAAAATTTAAATGCGTACTGAAGAAAGTTGAAACTATCATACCAAAGAAAAAAAATATGGAAGAGACCTAAATAAATGTCCTGAACCATAATATCAAAAAGAACATTGTATTTAGAGAGCTCTAATGCTGCTACAGCTAGAGCACAGATGAAAAGAACTAAATTAGCAAAAAGGTTTAAGTTAAAATTCGAAATCGAAAGGAGAAAAAAAAAATACAATGAATCTGGTCTGAAGACTTTTTCAAGGATCACTCTCAGGTAGGGATTCAAACAGGGTATTTTTTCTGTAAGAGGTCTGACAATTCGTCAAAATATTGACCCTTCGTGACGAATTGTCAGACCTCTCACAGAAAAAATACCCTGTTTGAATCCCTACCTGAGAGTGATCCTTGAAAAAGTCTTCAGACCAGATTCATTGTATTTTTTTTTCTCCTTTCGATTTCGAATTTTAACTTAAACCTTTTTGCTAATTTAGTTCTGAATAAAGTTGAAGAATTTCAGAAATATGAGCATAAAAATAAAATGTATTTATGAAGAGTTAATATGCAAATACATATTTATATATTTCACTTAATTGTATTGCCATGCAGAAGCAATAATTAGTTTCTTTTACACTCTTCCATTCTAGAAATACGAAAACTTACTTCCCTTCAAATAATGACGATATTAAAGATAGATTAGATTTTCAAAGAGATCTTTGACGTAAACATAATATACTACAAAGACCATATAGCTTCGAAGATTGCTTAGAATATTTACATTCAGACAGATGCCATTTCAGTCAAACAACTTGCCATACTATAGATCGACTTTGTCTTATCTCTGTCTAACATAAATTGATCAAATATTTCATTCGATGCAAGATAATACTTTATAGCATTTATTTCTGTTTTTGAACTTTTAAGAGAAATTTTCCATTTACATAATTTAAAGATAACTTAAAAGCGAGTAAGCGTTATGTTAATAATAAGGTTTAGTCTTTAGAACCTTAAATAAAGCTATTTAAAAAAGAAAAAAAATCTCTGCGTCGGCCGGGAGTCGAACCCGGGTCAACTGCTTGGAAGGCAGCTATGCTAACCGTTATACCACCGACGCTTCGGTAGCAGAGTATTTGTGATGCTTCATTTGACATAGAAATCGGGTCAAGCCTCTTAAGTGCATCTCTCCCATCCGCCAAGTTCGGCAGAGAAAACCGAAAGCAGAAACAACGAGTGGAAATCGGGTCGATCAAGAGGAAGTCTTATTTCTAAATAGAGCGGATCGAGGGCTTTCTCTCAGAACACAAATCTACAACGCTTTCTACTCTGTGATTCCATTTGTCAACTTTATTAATTTGAAACATTCAATGACAAATTGCTATTGATTCATGGTTTAGATTAAACCCTCGAATAACAGTTAAATCATTTTATTACTTTTTTTATTTTATATAAACCTCTCTCTCCGGAATTTTTCTGTTTATCGGCATTGCACATTATACATTACAGCACATGGATTATCAGCATTATACAGCATCTATACATTGTACAATAGCAGTATATAAAGCATACACTATTCATGTTTCCCTCTTTTAAGGAGATTTTATGTCAGTAATTCATAAATCAAAAACTTTAAATATCAATTTATCTATGCTGAACATATTTGTTGAACAAAAGATATTTTACATATAAACTCCTCAATATAAATAAAAATGTCTCTTTTGATCATCAACAATGGAAGAAAACACCCGTTTATAATATTGGAAACAGCAATGAAAAAAAGATTAAAGTTTCATTACAAACTATGAAAATCTAGTTGCAAAAAATGTGTGAAAATACCTTAAAGATTAATTACTTATTAACAGAAATATTTCACAACTCAATCGGTATTATTGAAAACTTAACAAATTTTAAAGCGATGTAAATTCATTTTTGGGCAATCATAACTTCTTAAGTTATTGAGGGAAAACGCAAAGATATCGTTTAATTCCTAACTAATTATGTGAATTAAAATATGAAAAAAGACACAGTTAAACACACATAATCACACTCCAAAATATTTATGGGCAAAGTTTAACAGGTTCAAGTCTAAATAGTGTGTTTTATAAGGTGCCAATGCCTACAGAAAGAGACGCAGATGAATTCTCCATCAGTGTTAATCGAGACAAAAATAGAGATTAAAAAAAGAAATCACTTATGTCTCACGTTGACAGTCTTTAAACTGTCTAATATCAGGGAAATGTTTTTTTGGGGGAGGAGTGGAAAGGTTCTCCAGAGAAAATTTAGAATGGTTCATGAGATCGAAATTTCAAAACTAAAATTTGGAAATAATAATAAAAGAAGTCTGCGTCGGCCGGGAGTCGAACCCGGATCAACTGCTTGGAAGGTAGCTATGCTAACCGTTATACCACCGACGCTACGACTTGATAGCTATTATCATGCTTGAATTAACATAGAAATCAGGTCAAGACTTGAAGCGTCTCTTTCATCTGCCAGGTTCTGCAGAGAAAACAGAATGCAGGAGCAATGAATGTCTCGGTTACTGGAAATAAGGTCGATGAAGATGAAATATCATTTCCGATAATAATGGATTCTGGCAGAGAAAACGGAATTCAAAAAAGAATAGAGAGCTTTCTCTTAAAGTAGTGTTGCCAAATGCTATTTTTGTAATTAAATCTGTAGAGATTAACTTCATTTATTTGAAACAATAAGTGACGTTTTAAGTGCAGTCTAGATTAAACCATTGAACGCCAATCTTTTTTTAATTAATTTTTATATAATAAAATATTATAAATGTTTTATATAATAAATACATAAAATAAAAAAATTTATTATATAAATTCATTAGATAATAAATGAAAGGTTCAGAAGTGAGTTCGCTTCTAAAACTTTTCTGTTTAACAACATTGTATACAAAAATATTCGTGCTTTTCACCTTTAAGGAGATATCATAAAAGGAATTTAGAAATCAGAAACTTTGAATATAAATTTTTTTCATAATTTTGTATCTATGTTGAGCAAATAAAAGATGTAGTGTTATTTTCCCAAATAACTTATTGACTTCAAAGTTTCATTTTTATTGCCACGCTGATGGAAAAATAAGTTTTATCTTTTTCTTTAGGAATGATGATTATTTGCTATTATTCTAATTATAAATAATTATTTATTATTATTAGATATTCAAATAAGATTCTAGAGATATCTAGCTAAAACAGGGAATAATTGAATTTGGAGCATTTAAATTTCAAAGGAAAACTTTAGTTTCTATTAATTGCAAAAAAGTGTCCAAAATGCATATTTGATTTCTTTTATTTCTAGAAATCACAAAATGAATTTTGAAATTAAAATCTGATCTTTCGAAATGTTCATGACCTTGTCATAATTTTATGTGGAAAGAAAAGTATAATATCTCTGTTAGAGAATATACGTATCAGAAAGATCGTCCCATCTGGTTTCATGATATAAATTTTTTAATGTTAATAAATATAACATCTTTAAAATAAAAATAATTAAGCTAAAAGGAATTGTGAACAAGTTTATTAAAATCTTATTACTTGAGGTCACAAAATTTCTATGCCTTAAGTGCCTATTAGAATACCAAAAATGAACCTTATGTTTTAATTGCAGCTACACTATTTTCATTCTATTTCGCAAAAAGCATGGGATCTGTAGATCAATAAGTTACATGTTATCCTATTCACAATTGGTATGTGGACTATTCTCCCCATACAAGTGGCTGATCTCAAAGTGAATCGTTTCCGTGTAAGATACTCTAAAACTCAGTCATCTTTTTGGCGAGAGGACATCAATTTGTCCCACATGCCATGTTGATTTAAACATATTTTATTTTAATGCAGCTGTTTTAATTCTCTTCGTCATTATTATTTTCATTCATCGTCGCTGCATTTGCAAAACTTTGTGATTGAGAAACACCAACAAAATATTTTTAATTTTTTAAAATATATTCTTTTTTACTGTCTGATTTAACACATTTTACTCATATTTTCCGCTTTTTGGCACCATTGATGTTGTTTCCTGTATCTATTGTTTATTTTTAAATCTTTTAGCATTCTTTTTTGCGATATCATATTTTACGCTTCTTTATATCTGTTTATTTACTTGAATTTTTTAGGAAATTGTTTATTCTTTGTTCTAAGATTGTGCCATTTGCTTGTCGAAGCATAATCAGATACGGCTGTTGCGCCAATAAAAACACAAAACAAACAAATGATTAGATTTCTTTCTTCTTAAAATCTATTGCAAGTCTTGTCGTTCGGTGAATATTGTAACTTTTAACTGTAAATATGAATAAATCTTTCAATAATTGCTATCATAAACAAAAGCTCTTTATTTTGAAGGAATCTTATTTTCCCTATTCACAGAAAAGCAATAATTTTCTTATAAATCTCCGATTTTTTTAAGTTTATAAATTTCTCATTTTAAATGTTTTTTCAATTAAAATTGAAAGCAGTTAATTAATATTTGTTCCATAGAACATTCCCATTCCAGAATAAAAGACAATTCTTTCATCTGATTATTTAAAAAAACTTATTATCTGTTATACTGTAAAATAATTTCCTCTGCTTGTCGAATATTTAAAAAAAATTCGGAATAAAAAATCTATGTGTTTAAAATCGAACACTATTTTGGGGTTTAAAATATATTAGCGATCATATATCAACACTGAAACTGATGATCAACTATGTTTTTTTTATTTGGAACTTAATCAGAAGACCCGAAGATAGTTGGAAGAGGTAGAATGGGGGAAATAAAATTATCTTCAATTGGAGACCACTTAATGCTGAAACAAGACCTATAGATAATTGGAAAATCATTTATTTTATTTCTGTATAGATTTCTTTTCTTCTTTTTAACTTATGGCTCACTAGATATGAAATTGATTTTTCAACTGTAGCGAAAGTGTATGCAAATGAAGCTCTTTCTTTTTTATTGCATAGTACATTAAAACATTAAGTATTAATATCTGGAAAGACAATTAGGGTTTTACAAACTAAACTACAACACTTAAGA
The DNA here is from genome assembly GCA_026289955.1 of Argiope argentata. Lineage (NCBI taxonomy): Eukaryota > Metazoa > Arthropoda > Arachnida > Araneae > Araneidae > Argiope > Argiope argentata. Next base: position 2,371,779 of record JAOUZG010030345.1, on the reverse strand, counting down.
CCTAGAATGTGAATTAATGATGTTGATTTCACTCGTTTTGTTCCCCTTTCCAAATTCCTATCGGACATTAAAGAAATGACCAATGTACGATAGTTGACCTTATTTTTATATCATTGAACCGTAATAATTGTTCCATTTTTAAAGCATCGGTGGTATAATGTTTAACAAAGCTACCTTCCAAGAAGTTGACCGGGTTTGACTCCCGGCCAACGCAGGACTTTTCTGCGTTTCTATTTTCTTTAAATATGAAACAAACAAGAAAGTAATTATATAATTATCTCATCGATTATATCTGAAAATATAGATGTGGATTCTTCTAAAAATTTCAGGTTCGAAAAAAGGAACATACTTATGATCGGTGACATCATCAGTGTATCTATGAAATTTGTACGATATTTTAAATTTCGCACTCGGAAAATTAATATTTATGATTTCTAGTTGACAACAAGCATGAAAATATCTTCCAGTTTGAATATTTTATCGGTTAAAATAAGACCAATGAGTTGATTGCCTGCATTGTTTTACAGATTTTGACATAAATATGTAATGGACTTTTTGAATTTGGAAAATCATTCGAATTCTTGACGAAACAAACGGGTAGACCAGAAAAATAAGGCGAGCAGAGAGCAAATAATTCACATAATCCCTTCTAAGTAACCATGCAGTGAATGTACATTACTTTTTATCCACTTAATAGTAAAAACTATCTACAATTGTTAAGAAATAGCAATTCAGTTAATTTTTATATCAACAGGTCGAGAAAAGAATAACAAAATTCGAACATAGATTATAACTACCTTTTCTAAGATTAAAAGCTACGAAATTTTAAAAAAAAGAAACCCAATTTATTTACCACTTAATTCTGAATAATATCTGTAATAGTCTATTTCTTGTTAAAAACTGGCCTAAATTTTTATTTCATTTTTTTTTCTTTTCAGTTTATCTTACATTAGTAAAAACTCCTTTTTTTATTTAAAAAATGCCTCATCTACTTGAAGCTTTACCGAAAGATAGATAAAAAATATTAATTACATTGATTTTAGACTTTTGAATACTCCAATTTTAAATAACCACTTGATCTCTTTCATTTTTCACTCTCAGCATTGTCTAGTATTTTTCATCACACTATTGTACTAGAATTGAAGAATAGAAAAGATCATGTCAAAGAGTTCATAATATAATTTCACTTAGTGCAAGTATCTTCTAATTTCATCGTTTTTCAGTAGCAATTCAGCTCTCAGGAATGGAATAAATGCTAGGTTTTTCTGCATTCTACTTTCACTTCTGGGATTATCATTGATATTAAAAAGAAGATGCATGAAGACGGTTGGTCTTATTTGAATATCTATTGTAGCATCATAAATAACTGTGCTTCGAAGCGTCTCAACAGATTCAATGACAAAATAGAAAGCATTTTGGCAACACTACTTTGAGAGAAAGCTCTCTATACTTTTTCTTAATTCCCTTTTCTCTGCCAGAATCCTTTATTATCAGAAAAGACTTTTCATCTTCATTGACCTTATATCCAGTGACAAAGGAACTCGTTGTTTCTACTTTCGGTTTTCTCTGCCGAACTTGGCAGATGAAAGAAATATACAAAGATGTTTGCCCTAATTTTTTGTCAAATGAAGCATCATAATGGCACATCTGTCGAAGCGTCGGTGGTATAACGGTTAGCATAGCTGCCTTCCAAGCAGTTGACCCGGGTTCGACTCCCGGCCGACGCAGGTTTCTTTTTTAATTCTTTCAAAATTTTAGTTTTAACATTTCTATCTCATGAAATGCTCTAAATTTTCCCTGAGGACTCCTCCCCTTCCAAAAAAAAAATCTCCCATACGTGAGAAAGATTAAAGACAGTCAATATAAGACATAAAATTCATTTCTTTTTAATCTCTATTTTTGTCTCGACTAACAATGGTAGAGAATTCGTGTACGTTTCTTTTTATGTGCATTGTCACCTTATAAAACACACTATTTAGACTTGAATCTTTTAAACTTTGCACGTGAGTATTTTAGAGTGTGATTATTTGTAACTTGAGTTTAAAAAATATTTTAGTTAATTTGTAATCAAATAATATTTTCTCGTTTTCTCTCAAAAATTTAAGAAATTATTATTGCTCAAAAAGAAATTTACAACGTTTTAAGATTAATTTCGTTGTTTTCCATGGTATTAATTGAGTTGCGAAATATTTCTGTTTATAAAAATTAATTTCTAAGGTATTTTCAGACATTTTTTTGCAACTAGATTTTTATGATTTGAAATTAAACTAAAATCTTTTTTCATTGTTGATAATTATGAGAGATTTTTATTATCATGTCAGAACATGATATTGTTTTCAGAATGAGATTTGTGGCGTCAACAAAAATCTGTAAGCGAAAAAAAAAATCATTATCTGCACGAGCATCTAAAAAAAAATAAGCTTTTAATAACATGTTGCCATCGCATTTGCAAAAGATTTGATTTTAAAAAAAGTTAATGACTAGAGCAAATAAAAATGCTCACGAATGCTCCTAGAAAAATGCAATTTTGAACATGTGATTATATGAAATGGAATAAATTGGAAATGTGATATTTTTTTTAAACAACCAATGCGAAACAACTCTCTTTGGATCGTTTGCAATACTAAAGTGACTCTTTCAACGAAACAATTAAAATGAATAAAAATATAATTTAACTCGAACGAGCAAGTGGTGCTTGGCCTTTCAAGAAATGATGTTCTGGCATTACACATTGAGATATGCATAGCAAATTTCATTTTAATCTTTTTATTTATAATGAAGAGTTTATGTTCAAAATACGCATTGTTCAACAGAGATAAAAGATGAACAAAAATTGACATTTAAAGTTTTTGACTTAGGAATTCAAGACATAAACTCTCCTTAAAAGTAAAAAATACGAATCTTGTATGTTTTGTATGCTGTTGTATAAAGTCCAATCCACAATTGCTGCATAATACTGATATTCCTTGTGTTGTAATGTTGTTAAAAACGTGAAAAAAATTTCAAAGGCGAGTTTTACATTAAAAAAAGTCATAAAAAGATTTAATTGGTGTTCGACGGTTTAATCTAAACGACGAATGAGTGTCAATTTGTCATTGAATGTTTCAAATTAAGGAAGTTAATCTCGACAAATGGAATCGCAGAGTAGAAAGCGTTGTAGATTTGTGTTCTGAGAGAAAGCTCTCGATCCGCTCTATTTAGGAATAGGACTTCCTCTTCATCGACCCGATTTCCACCCGTTGTTCCTGCATTCGGTTTTCTCTGCCGAACTTGGTGGATGGGAGAGATGCACTTAAGAGGCTTGACCCGATTTCTATGTCAAATGAAGCATCACAAATACTCTGCTGCCGAAGCGTCGGTGGTATAACGGTTAGCATAGCTGCCTTCCAAGCAGTTGACCCGGGTTCGACTCCCGGCCGACGCAGGACTTTTTCTCTTTTATGATACTTTCCAAATTTTAGTTTTGAAATTTCTATCTCATTTATCTTTCTAAATTTTCTTTGAAGCAAAAAAAAAAAAAAAAGAAAAAAAAGAAAAAAGAAAAGAAAGAAAAGAAAAGAAAAATAAAGAGAGAGAGAGAGAGAGAGAGAGAGAAGGAAAAAAAATCCTGTCATTCTAAAAAGTAGAAAGGAAATCAATATAAGACATAAAATTTAATTCTTTTTAATTAATATTATCTTTAATAATAATGATAGAGAATGTGTTTCTTTCGCTTTTTATGTGCATTCTCGCTTTAAAGAATAGATCGTTTAAACTTGGACTATTAAATTTGGCTCATAAAAATTATGGAAGGTGATTTTGTGAAACTAAAAGGGATTTTTAATCAAAATTCTAACTAATTTAGAATTAAATGACGCTTTCGCTGGATTTTTTTTATTTTTTAAATTTTTATTTATTTATTTATTGCAATGAGAAAGTACTATTGCACAAAATTGAATCTGCATTGTTTAAAAATTAAAATAGCTAAGTTCTCAGTGATATCAATTTATCTTGATGCTTCCCAATCTTATCGTAATATCTTTAATTTATTTTAGAGAATAAAATTATCTCTATCGTAATAGGTTGCATTTATTTTATTAAATCAAATTACCTCTGATTAAATAGTCCTCTAATTATTATTATGTAAACATTCTGTAGTGAATACTATTATGTTATGCCTCTGATGATAACATAATTCTCTCTTAACTTACCTTACATACTAGAAAGTAAAAACGTTATTCAATGAAATGAATAATCATTATAAAATTACTCACATTCAAAATTTCATCGCTCAATAACATAAAAAACAATAAATATAAGCATTCATATTAAATCCTAAAAGTAAAAACATACAGCAATATTATTTTGCTTCAGAGAAAAACTAAACTTATGAATTAGATGCATAAAAATACTATTCGCTTCAGTGTCCCAAGATTATCACTTTTTAATAATTCTACCTCACTAAGGGAAAGATGAAAAATGAAATTATTTCCGGAACCATTCGTCATTCTTTGACTTCTAATCGATTATAAATATTTTTTCGTTCAGTTTTTTTTTATGCTTTACCCACGTGTATGCGAATAATGTGAAGTTTCTGATCATTTTATTTCATTTCAACACAAAATTGCATTGATTGGTTATATATCTAATTCAATTGGTAAAGTAGCTTTCAGGAATGGAACGAAGAATACTCGATGTAGTATCATCGAGTATGTGATGTGATTGGTATAACTTACCATCATTAATCTCTAAATGTTATCAAAAAATTCTATTGCAAATAAAAGAAAGAAAAGATTTAGCCCAAAGGATTATTAATATTTTGTAAAAAAAAGCAAATTACCAAATTTTAAGAAAAGAAATTTTCCATTAATTCATAATAACTTAATATTTAGATCACTTCCAGCAAATAAATTTGCTCAAAATAATGTATTGTGAATTAGTATCTTTTCCAAAAAATATTGCTTCTTATCCACAATATTTTCATCTTCGAAGTCCATTTAAAATTTGAATCTCCTTATTGTTAAATGTTAAACATCTCCTCCTTTTTTTCTTACCTCCCACCTCCATTTTGTTTTAAAAAGTCCATCCTGACGCATGCGCAAAAGTTTTTGAATTCGTGAATGAACAGTAATTATTTATTTCAATGACAGTGAGATTATTTCCACTACAGTTATAATCCCCATAACATTAAAATCATATTTGTTTGCAATTTAAATTATCTTCCAACAGGAGATAAAAAATTTGACATTTCAAATAAATCCGGGAATTACCGTAACTAACCAGTGGGAGTTGCCATCTGGAAATTTTTACAAGTTTTTAAACAAATGTACTTTTTTTTTAACCGAACGTTATTAGCGAATGATAATTGTCAAAAATAGGGTATGTTTTTATTACGGAGCATTTTTGCATTGTTCGTGAGCACATATCCTGTGTTTTTGTTTGCAAAAAATCGAAAAATCTGCGCAAGAAAAACCAGGAGGCAGTTTTCTTGACAAGTCATCCATTTATTCACATTGACAACACATTATTTTTATACAATTTTCCGATCAACAATTCCGTATCCCAGTTACGAATATTTCTTAAAGACAATAAAAATAATTTCTTCATAAATTATTCATTTCTCATGAAACTCTCTGGATTTCCGCGTGATTGTCAAAATAAATTTGATCTGCTTTTCCTCTCGAGCTACTGATCGCTCACAATCCACATGAACGTTTATTTTTCTTGGCTGCCAAGCAAACAAGAAATCTTTTCTGTATAACTTTCAAGGCAATGCGAATACGCTTCCATCTGGGGTTAGGAAGGGTAAATAATTCCGACACATATCCTTATTAAAAGACGACAAATATCCATAAAGAGTCTAATAGCATGAGATTTTTTGGGCTATTAATTGCTGGATCCTGTTGATACACCAGAAAATTAAATATATATTTGAAATGCTTCTTTTCCAATCGATTAAAACCAAAACTAGACACCGACTTACTTTTGTAATCACAAGTTTAAGACAACAGACGGTTAAATACACAAAGAAATTTGTTCCAAATTCGATGCATGCCAACACTTAGGATGCTAAATTTGTGCACCAAATTTTATCCAACTAGCTTTAGTCGTTTTGTAATTAATGCGTTAGCTCCTATTCTGACAGTTGGATAGATAGATTTCCATTTGAAGGAATTTCTTTAAAAATTTCATAGATATCTACAAAATTGGTATAAAGGCTTTATATCATATATCATTTGTCCATCATAAAACGATTTTGAATAATCATGTTCACACACACACACACACAGCGATTTCAGGGATGTCTGAAGCATGAGAATTTCTCAAAATCTCGTCTGATTTCTATCTTTTTTTTAAACGCTTACTTTACTTTTCCTTTGTGTACTTCGTATATGAGAAAGTAAAAAAAGATTATGAAAAGAAGAAAATACTTAGCAATTAAATTCATTTTATATAACCATCATAATTTTCCCCAACTTCCAGTCAAACGCACTATTAAAAAAATATCAGTAAAAATAATCAAAATCTGAAATTCAACTAAGAAGTTCCTCTTTTCACGGCATCGAAAATGGAAAGAAAGACACGGAAAGACCCATCACGAACAGAGCTTGTAGAATTTTTTCATCTTCCTCCAGTGGCGTTGCTCCGAGGCGAAATCGTGAGTTTCTTTGCACATTATAAAAACCTGCTTCGTGTTCTTTTCATTTCCTCTGGCGAAGTTCACTCTGGGTTAAGTGACTTACAGACTCATTTAACCTTTTTTAACGATCGTTAAAGCAGAAGATTTAGTTCTGTATTCAGTTTTCCCTGTCGGACATGTAAAAATAATGTTCCGATTCTTGACCTTATTTTCAAGTATTTTACAGCTTAATAATTGCGCACTATTCGAAGCGTCGGTGGTATAACGGTTAGCATAGCTGCCTTCCAAGCAGTTGACCCGGGTTCGACTCCCGGCCGACGCAGGAGTTTTTAAAAAATGATTTTGAAATGAAAATTGCGACATGAATTCAATCTCTACTATTTGAACTCATAGCAAAATCTGATTTTAATCAAACTATGTTATTTATTTTTAAAGATGTTTTATTCAATAATGTACGATTTTTTTAAAATTATGCTCACTGCTAATATAAATATACAAGTTGTAGGTTATGTATTTAAGCTATTTTAAAATCAAAATTTCCATATCATTTTTAATGCAAAGAAATTTTCTTATTAATTACGATTTAAAAATCAGTCACCATTTATAATTATTTTCTAATTTAAAGTTATATTACTACAAAAATATAAATATTTGCAATAATTACTCGGTGTTTTTATTATTATTAGTCCGACATAAATTTTGCAATTGGTTTTAGACTAGCTTCTATATGAGTTACAAAATTGATGATAGTGCAATATAACCTATATGCAAAATAACACCATTCTTGTGTACCCAGCATAAATTTTGTCATTGGCGTACCTCATCATAAAGTAAGCTTAAAATCGATTGTAAAATTTTACACATAAAATTAAAAAACAGAAAATAATTATTCAAACTATTTTTTTTTTTAATTTGCCACACTTTTAACATTTTTTATTACATTTCTACATATTTATTATTATTATATATAGATATATTTTACCACATTTCTAAAAAGTAAGAAATAATTTATCTTAACTTCATACAGAATATCTGAAAAATTTTGGGCTTGTTGATTTTAAAAATTTGTAAATTTTCTGCAAGAGGTTACAATCTAATAGAACGAATCTGTACGAGGCCAATATAAATTATTTTATAATTTTTAGTCAGTTTTAAAAACTTGGTACATCAATTTTTATGTATTTTAAGAATGGATTTTAAATATTTTCTGATATATGATTCTTTCCCAAGATCGATTTTTCACTCTCTCAAAACCCTCGATATAAAGCAGGATCAAAAAATAAGGTTCTAGAAACTATAATAGATTTATTTTCGACATTATTTTCTTCTTCAAGATCATATAGCATACAAAATCTTATGAAAATAAATTACTTTCACAGGAAACATCATGAGAAACGTTTGAAATATTTTAGAAAATTGTATTAGAAGAATTTTACTATACACATTAAAGAGAAGAAAACGGAATGAGAAATACTTGTAAGAGAAGGTCTCGAATAAGGAAAAGCAAAATAATTAAATTGTATGAGCTTCTTCAAGAAACAAAATTTCTTAGTTGAAAATTGTTCGCACACTTCACAATTCAGTTGCAAAGCTGAAAATATATCATATACTCAAAACCTTTATGGTTTTTCTTTATAACTGCCGATTTCAATAATCAACAGACGCACAGTATTCGCTTGGATTTTCTAAAATTCAACTAACTAAAAACTTACCTTTATTTTGAGATAAGTAACCTTAATGAATACTAGATTTGAGCTCATTTTTAAATCTTTAATGCTATCAAGTCTATTATTCGAGACTCAATCAGAAGCATTATGGCTGGTAATGGGTGAAAAAATCCCCCCCCCCTTCGGCTTTCCAGTACAAAGGTCAAACTAAACATATATGAAACGTCATATTAACGTTAAAATATCATTACTCTTTTGTCTAAATAATAATAATAAAAAAATCAAACAATCTAAATAAATTTGTCTCTATTTAAAGCTTTTACACTTTCTCTAATATACAACTTCTAATTGTGTACATATAATTATAAGCAATAATAATAATAGTAATAACTGTTTACAATTAATAAAAATATTAAGTAGTATTTCATGTTATACGATTTCAAAACAATATCGATAAATTATAAAAATATTAATAAGCTTTATGTTTTATAATTGAAACATACACACATTCATGGAAAAAGAATATCAACGCTGAACAAATTATATATATAAGTTACGAACCTAAGCAAAAAATTTGCCTAATAGAACCTCATTTTTATTTCTATTTGCTCCATTTTCAATTATTTAAAAACATTCATTTTAAAAGCACCTTATTAAATTCAGCATATTTCTTAAATTTCTCTAATCCTCTGTTATTGCTATGAAGCCTTCTTTCATTGTAATAGCAATCCCTTTAAATTTAGGGATCAATTGTTTTTCAATTCTCTGTTTTATTCTTGATATATAATAGTTAAATTAAAACAAAAAAGAATTTAACAAGGGATTAAAAAAAACTTTGCGTCGGCCGGGAGTCGAACCCGGGTCAACTGCTTGGAAGGCAGCTATGCTAACCGTTATACCACCGACGCTTCGGAAGATGAGAATTTATAATGCTTCATTTGACATAGAAATAAGGTCAAGCTTCTTGATGCGCTTCTTATCTGCCAGGTTCGGCAGAGAAAACAGAATGCAGGAACAATGATTGCCTCTGTCATCTGGTTCCAAAGAGATGAAAATAAGAGAATAATGTGTGGGGTGACTTTCATTTTCCTATGGATTTCCTTATGATTGAAGATAAAAATAATTAGATTCTGTGAATTATTAGTATGCTATAATAAACAATTTTTACAATGAAAGTTTTTTCATAACAATAGTTGCTTAAAAGTGATTTATAATACCCATGAACAATTATTTTTTAATCCATGTGTTAGACAATCTAAAAGTGTCAATGGTTGAAACTCTTTCACTATTTGTCATAATATTTGATTTCACAAATTTAGTGCAAAATGACAAGTTTATTTTCCTTATATTTTTTGGGTGAAAAAGGTTTGGTTCGATTTAATTATAAAAGGGTCAGTTTGGCCACATGGCACAAAATGCTCAATATTTTTAACTAGTAATAAAGTTTTAACAGTAATCATGTTAAAATTAAAGCATTTAAAAAAATTGAATTTCACTAAAAAAAAAGAAGGAAATATTGGTGAAAAAACATTTAGTTTCATTCCCCACTATTTTATTTATTTTAAAAGTAATAGCAGTACAGCTTCAAATACATGGATATAACAAGTAAAGAAAATTAATGACAGGAAAAAGAAAAACACATGAAATTGGAGTTTGGAATTTTATTTGGTTTTTCAAATGTCTTTGGTTAATTTCACAATAAAAGTGTTCTTAAGAAGAATGAGAACTTCTGCACATTCGTATCAAGTATAGAGATGATAAAAGACATGATGGAGATAAATTAAGAAATAGTTAAAATAAAGCATATGTATTTAAAATAATTTTTTAAATAAAAAATAAATAATAAAAACACAATTTTTGCTTTTTTTCACTTACAAAATTACCCAAGCTGAGATTCTGATATCACAGACGATACTCTATCACAACTATGCTCACTACAAAACAGAAAATAAATAACACTTATGCAAAACAAGCAAAAAGAAAAAAATTAAGTAAAAAAAAATCACATCAATTAAGTATTTCTTATGAAATCAATATGTAAATAGATTGCGATACAAGAAAAAAATGCCACCAGTATCTTTAAATATATGGAATAACAGTAAATAACAGAACAGGATCACTTTAAAAATGGACTGAGAACCAGTGCACAAAAAGTGGAAGGTGGAAAAATTCAAAATGGGGATTCACAGCTTTGGCGTCAAACCTAGTGAAGAGTTCAGTGTTTATAAAAACACACTAAATGTAATCCCGATCTACATTAGATGAAGAAAACTATTTAAATCTTTCAAGGCATTTTATTATGTGAAAGGTATCCAATCCTCTCAAAATGATCCTGCTCGTATAAGAAAAAAGTATTGAAAAAGTAATAAAACTTTGATAGTACAATACTCCAAAATTGTATGTCAAATTTTTAAGTTCTAAAAATATTTCAATGTAAATGTTTTATGATACCAGAGAAATTCTTAAATAGAGGTTTCTAACAGAGTAACACACGTGGAAATATTAGCACTTCTCCATCACAGAGAAAATACATAACGCTAAAATACTCCAGTGTGTAAATTTTACTAGAAAGGATTTTCCCACAAAAATCCTTTTTTAGGAATTGAGAATTTAATATTATAAAAGATAAGCTGATCTATATATTTTTTCTTTCCTTTTTAGAAAAAAGATTTCGCCACAGCTGTTTGAATCGCCTCAAATAATGCAACAATGCATATTAATTGTGAGGAATGCACTAACTATAAATATATTTGAATTTATTCCTAATTTTTTCAATTTTTAACTTTTAGTGAAACGTTATTAAATTAACTACGATAAAATCTGAATAGTGGTCTATCTAATAACTAAATTCCTCATTAAGTACAAATCGAAACTACAATTTCTTGGAGTGTTGTAAATATAAAACCCTATGCTATGAAAAAGAAAATTAATTTTAGCATGCAAAGGAATATATCTTGATAAGTATGGAAATAAAAAGAACAGTGTGTATAAATCTTTATCTGGAGTATTTGAATAGTTTATTTGTTAAAACCCAAGATCACTATCATTCACTCTCTTAAATATTTCATCCAGTTACAAAATAAATATTTTTCACACTGCATTCTTCAAATCAGCTGAAAAAATGCTACTCGCAGGTTCCTAAGTATTTACAATAAACTTCAATGTACCCTGTTTTCTAATTTACCAATGCAATCAGCAAAATGAAATCCAGTTATATTCAATAAATAAATTCTAAGAATGTATGCAGTTTATAAATGGAATGTGTAAACATGAAATACTCAAAGAAATGTAAATAAATAAATAAACCACATTTTACAATTGTAACAACACATTTTTAACTATATGTAAGTTTTTCTTAGCCAATAAATATCACAAACCTAATCTGAAAAGAATAAATAACACTGAAAAATAAACTTTGAAATTCTGATAAATTATTCTAACACACTTTTCTTCCTTAAAAGGCATACAACACAGTATACGAAATGTTAATGAAAATGAAAAACAAAAAATTAAGGAATTATATTAATGTTGGAATATTACTAATTTCTTCAGTTTCTTATAACTGCTATTGTTAATTACTGTAAAACATTAAGACCATATGTTTATGGATTGTAAAAGCAAATACTATTGAGTGCTGAAAATAATTTTAAAAAAGTTTAACATAATTTCTGCCATAATGTTTGTATACCACAAGTCATGAAAAGAGCACAACATATATCTTTAGGAAATGCAACATAAATATTCTAATTAGGAACATATCCTCAATAACATACAAGCTACATAAATCTATCAAGGGCAAGTATTGCAAATATTCTTTTTATTTACAATTAACAGATATTTCTAAAGAAAATGCACACAATGGTTAGAATTTCTCAATTAATTTAAACTAAGGTATTTTCAATATGCATACAATTTTCAGTTTTAAAGTAAAAAAATATATATAAAAATATACACATATGAAACAATATTTCAATAAAGCCATTTTAGTATACCACATTTCAATTCCCTGCTCTCAGTCTTTCAATAAAACAAAATATCAAAACATAAATCATCCATTAAAACAATTGAACAGAAGGAAAAAAAGGAACATTTAAAATATGAATATAAGTCTTAATGCATATAAAATTACAAAAAATGTCTGAGTTAATTAAGTTAAAACTTCAGTTACAAAACTTGCCCCTGTCTAGATCAAAAACTTAAAGCTATGTATGGAAAGTATATTCAGGGTGCACAGAATATATAATTGAACAGTTTTTCTTCCTATCTAAACTAAATGACTGTACATAGCATCAATTTGAGATTTGAAGTATTTACGACACTCTAGGCGTTTGGTCTTCAAAGTTGGAGTTAAAAGGCCATCTTCAATAGTGAAGAGGTTTGGATGGAGATAAATATCTTTGACCTTTAAAAATAAACATATTTAAGCATATAGCAAAGATACTTCACAGAACAAAGATATTTTTATGAAAAATATATTAAATTACATTACCTATTAATTATAAAATATTAAATATTTTTTACAAACTATAAAAATTTTAAAACATTTCCTAAGCTTTCAGTAAAATTAAAATATTTACATTTAATGAATACCTTTCATTAATTTTTGCATATTTAAAACTCTGCTAACGTTAAGATAAAAAAAAAGACTTGAGGTGATATATTTGATCTTTCCAAACAAGATGTAACTACAAGAAAAATGCTAAAAATAATTTTCAGAGAAGTTTTACAATTTGTGTTTAAGAAATGGGCTTTTAACAAACCATCATGAAATGAATGTTTCAATTCCAAATCGAAACAATTTTCCTCCATAATATGGGTAGAAAAATATTCTTTCTTCTAACCAAATTTTTTTTTCCAAATGTTCAAAAAATTTGAAAAAATAAAAACAGAAAATTAATGTTTAAACTGAAATATATATATATTCTCATAAGTCATTATACAATTAATAAATTATGTAAAGTATGAGACATAAAAATTTAATGGGAAAAAAAGAATTTAATATACACCTTTCAAATTTATCTAAAATTGAATTATACTATAACATAACATTAATATATATTAAATATTTATAGAAATTGAATAGAGTAGCTGACATGTTAAAAGTTTATCTACTTTTATACAATGCATTATGTATATAATATTAAGTAGACTTTTTATATTAAGTGTTGAAAGAATTTACAATTATATAGGAATAGTTATAACATTGTTCAATAACTTGATTAATTAAGAAATCTGAATACAGTTTTTTTCAGCAAACCAAAGTCATGATAATTAGAAAGAAATGATGCATAGCATGACTCTAAAGAATATGAAGCAAAAGTAGAAAATTTGCAGCTTTTAACAGTTTGCATTTTTGGGAACAACATTAGAACCAAAAATAAAGTATTGCCTAGACAAAAGTTTAAAACAGCATTTTTAATTTGAATCAATAGGATATAATTTCATGAATAAGGTATACATATATTTATACACACACACATAATGGTGGACAAAATTTAGAGTTGGAAGGCATTTTCACACATTTCTTGGAAAATATAACATAAAACCTGGACAATTGGTTGCCATATAATAGCACTATGGCGCTGAGATGAGTTTACGTATTTGTAGCCGTTGCTAAGACAGCAGGAAATATAAAAGCCTGTAGCTAGCTGCTCAACTCATTTCACTCTACACAGTAGCAATTTGTATTGTGTTTCACAAATAATCTTGTTGCTTTTTGTTGCTTTTTTGGTTAAATGGGTGAACATCATCGTTTAGATGAAGGTATGAGGTGGAGAATTGTGGGAAGACTTGACGCAAGGCAGTCCCAAGCTCAGGTTGCTAGGGAATCAGATGCAACTCTAAGCATTATTCCGAATTTGTGGAGTCAGTTTAAAAACAGTGAACAGAGCCCAGAAGACAAGGACAAGGTTGTCTGAAAGCAATGAAACCCAGTATTTGTTACTTACAACCAAGCGCCAGAAGACGTCTACAGCAACAACTGCCTAGGGACATTGTTGATGCTACAGGAACATTAGTTTCATGGAAGACAGTTGGCAGGAGGCTTGGTGACAGAGGGTTATATATCAGGAAGGCCACCATTTGCACCCCACTCACTCCTTCTCACAAAAGAGAGCATATACAATGGTGCAGACAGCACCAACACTGGGCACAGGTCGAATGGGCTAATATTCTCTACACAGATGAGTCCAGATTCAGTCAACAACCTGATTCTCAGCGAATATTCATATGGAGGGAGCCTGGGATCCGATACCATCCAAGTAACATCATGGAAAGGGACCATTATGCTGGTGGAAGATTGATGGTTTGGGTAGGGATCATGCAAGATACTGCACACCACTCCATGTGTTTGACACTGGTTCTGTGAATACCTAGAGTTACAAGTAGGAGATTCTACAACCCTATATGCATCTTTTCAATGGTGCTGTTGGCACTAAATTCGTTTTTACAGATGGCAACGCCCGACCACATAGAGCTGTCTTGGTTGAAGAATATCTGGAAAGTGAAGATATTCATCGAATGGATTGGTTCTTGGAAGGGCTATTGCAATACTCCAACCCCCACCCAGAACCATTCTGGAGTTAAAAACTGCTATTTGTGGAAGAGTGGGAGGGTTTTCCAAAAACATTCCTTAACTATCTTAGTTGAGAGTCAGAGGTGATCATACATTATACTTCAAAGGCCTCACTTTCATTGACAACTTCCATCATAAAATTCAGTCCACATTGGACTGTTAGCAATAACTCAACAATAAATGGCATATTAATGTTTGCTTTGCGCACATTATTGTCATATTATAAGTTATATCCCTACCAAATTTCATTTATTTTTATCCAGTATTTCTCAAGATGTTTTGAAAATACCTTCCATCTCTTAATTTTGTCCACCAGTGTATGTAATGTAAGCCATATTAATTTTGAATTGAAAGCAAGTTGCAGAATCGTGGACCAAATTCATGGAAAAAACACGCGTTGAATTTTCAATTTCAGTTTTATTCCATCTCAAGAGGTATGCTGTGCAGCACAACAGTAGGAGAAGGTTTAAAAAGCTTATAGAAAAGGTAAAAAGGGACAAAAGATTTGTCTCTGGTCTTTATGTCGATATTTAGACAAGAAAAAGGGAGAAAATAGTGATTTATGACTCATCCAAGGAATCCTCTAAAAGAATATTTACACTATTGATTTATTATCTATCCACTCAACATATGGAGTCATGAATTATCTTTATAAATACTTCATTTGATTTATTAAATAAAAAAAGGAAATGGATCAGGGAGTAATAAAACATTTTAGTTATTCTGAACTAAATTAAGACAAAACTTTGGAAGTTAATTACAATTGAAATCAGAGTTTAAAATATCATTACATGTATATAGGGCACCATTATATAATTTAAAATGGATGATGAAATTTTTTAATCTGTTTGATACAATTAAGAAATAGCACCGACAGTAAAGGAAGTAGTTTAACAGTTCAACTTCAAAAATAGTACTGAAAATCAATATTTAAAAATTAAAGTATAAAATAAATCCGATACAGTTTATTGACAAAATCAACTGTTTATAAATATTTAGTCTAATAAACAGTAAAATTGAAAAAAAAATCAATACTTAAGAGATTCAATATTAAAACTTATTAAGGTTGTTGAGAGTTTTAAATTTTTGTTTCGCATACACATGAATAAATGAATTAACAATGAACAATAAACTAAATTCATTAAAATTCTAAAATTCTTCAAAATTATATACAAGAAGAAAATTTAATAATTTCAATTGTGAGTTATATTATCATGGGCAGATTGAAAATTTTCCTCCGATTCCAAATTCCAGATTTGGAAGGAAAATTATACACCTAATCTCATCTATCTAGTTTATTTTGTTTTTTCAGTCTCTGGCAGATAAACAGGTCATATTAGGATCAGGATGTTTTATCCGAAGACTAACCTAAATGTTTAGACAAAACATTTCAGCAATTATAATATTTTTTCTTTGCACATTTAATAAATGAAAAGCATAAAATTCAAATTTACACCATTGTCGATAACAATAATGCATCATTTAAAATTTTATATATATACATAAAAAAGGAATATAAGCTAAAAGTAGATATTTTTAACAATAATCAGTTTCAGAAATTTGGCATTCTGTTTGAAAATATTTATCATACTTTACCTGCTCAAATGATTTAAGACCAGATTTTTTTCCTACTACATTCAGCTCTTGTAATAAATATTCCTTAACCACCTATATACAGGAAACAAAAATTATAATAATCATAATAGATTAAAACGAAACTATTGATCAATAGATTAAAAGGAACAAAATTTCCTTTTAATATTTTTATAAATTTTTGTTAAAATTATAATGGACAAAGATGACAAATATAATTGTGTGATTACTGCACAAAAACCATTATTAAAAGTGAAAAGTATTATTTACTACAGTAAAAATAATGAAAGAAAATACAAGAACTTTCAAAAAAAATTATGTACATATTAATTCCTTTAAATCTGTTTTAAATAAAATAATTCACCTTATTTTGACAAATATGATTCCACTCCCCAGTAATTCCTTGTTCTTTACACCACTGCAGAACTGCTTCCATTTCTGGTACAATAATACCCACCACACAGGACTGTTCAAAAGGGAAAGACAGTTGTTATTGGAACTCAAAGTAACTAATTCAGATTGTCATTTAAAGAAAGAATTTTTGTAAATATCTTTTCAGTTTGATTTTATTCTTCAAGAAATGAATGAGAATGTATTTCAAGAAGAAATACAAGATGACATATTCTTATCCAAATGTAGACTAATACTCTTATTGAAATATTTCATAATTTCATTACTTCTTTTAAGGCAAAATTTAAAAGAAAAATGCAATTAGATTAAAGGAAAAATAGAGGCATTAAATTTTAAATAATCAATTATTTCTCACAGAAATTACAAAAGATTGGGTCCCCTCCCCCATATTTAAAAATGCACTCACTACAGAGTGAAAAAATTACTAATCATGGAAAATAATTTGTATGACTAGTAGGTTGTTTTTTCTATTCAAACATTATTTTCAGGTATTTAAAATAAATAATTTCTTTTTTTACTATTATTATTCTTTCTTTTATTAAAATTAATTTAATTTATATTACTTTTGATGCTAACCAGTTTTAGCAACTATGCTATTCTGATTAATGATTCTCCTTACTATTGGAAAATTTTCACATTCATGATTATCTTATTAAAATAGTTTTTAATTTTAAGACATTCTGCTCATTGCTTGCATGAATTTCTAATATCATAAAGTTCCATCATATAACTATCTACATCATCAAACAATTAATTGCATGATGTCAATGCAAATTTCACTTCTTTACATATATGCAAAATATGTAATTGGTTACAAAATTAAAATGATGGAGTATTTTATATCCAAAAAAACATTAGTTGAATTAAAACATACTGATAAAACAAAATAAATAATTTTACGTACTTTTGTATTTATTATTTCCTATTATATTTCATATTTAAGGATTCAACCAAAAAATTTAATAAAAAATAAAACCAGAAACCAGAATCTAGTACAATACAAATATAAAAATACAACTAACTTTTGACTTAAAAAATTTCTAAGAAGACATGCAACTAAATATTTAATGAAACAATGGAAGCTTCAATTTCATAAAGTAAGTGTTGCTAACTAATTATTGCTTACATTAATTTTAACAACTTATGAAAATTGTCAAAAAATATATAAACATTTAATTTGTAAAATATTTTTAGGAATAATAATTTTTTAAAAAAATTAAAGCCCTACTTAATTTTTTTAAAATTAAAGTGTATTCTTTCTGAAAATGTTCAGAATAGAAAAAAATATGCAAGTAAATAGATTTATACATACCTATAAAAACAAATAATTCTAAAAAATGTAAATTTAATAATCCTACATAAATACAGAAGATCAAAGTATAGACCACATCAAGATAAAAATTCATAAAAAGTTGAAAATTACACAATTCAAGCCAATTATGCTTTGTAAATCGATTTTTCACTAATTTTGAAAACTACTGAGTACAGTGCATCTTGTAACTTCTTGTTTTGTGTGATATAACATTTATTAAAACAATAAGGTACTTACTTTCAAACTATCTCCATGCACAAAAACTTGTGAAACATAAGGGGATCTTAAGTAAATATTCTCCACTTTTTCAGGAGCAACATACTCTCCTTGTTGGAGTTTAAAGATATGTTTTTTCCTATCAACGATTGCCAAAGCACCATTCTGTAAATTGTAGAAAATGAAATTAATAGTATAATAAAAATCTAATAAATATAAGCCTATGTTACAGATTTAAAAAAACTCATTACTAATTGCTGAAAAATATTTTAAATACTATGATTTTCTCTGTGCAATATTAGGAAAAAATTAAAAAGGAAGAAGGAGATTCGAATAAAAAAAAAAGTTTACATAAATTATGCAATTCATGTAATGTGAATATAAATTTATAATTTTTCTTTAAAATAATTGATGGATATAAAAAGATTTGCAATATTTAATTAACTCTAAAACTAACAATAATTGAAGATGAGTATTTAAGTAAAAGCAATTAACAAAAGTCATTAAGATAACATTTGCCATTTATTATATATTTTTTTATTTTTAGATTCAAGATATTTAAGCCATGAAGTTAAATGCAATATCATGAATTAAAAAACTGCAATCATAAAATAAGAATATAATTCTCTTAGTTTATTTTAAAAGTTCAAAAGATTTGTAAAACAAAAAACTTTTTTTGCAACATTTCTGAATGCTTTTTTGAGATAAGCAAACAACAAATAAGCAATCAAAATAGACAAGGAGAAACTTGTTACTTTTACACTTGAATATATGAAATTGTCTCAATGAAATCAATTACTAATTTCATTAGAACATAATAAAAATTAACCTTCTGTCATTTTAAAAATTTAAATAATTCTTTTATCTTGAGATTAATAATCAGCAATTTTTTTGACACCTTTTTCTAGAAATTTTTTTCTCAATGAGTAATAATAAATTTTGAATAGCAATATAAAAATACGATTAAATAAATAAATTAAATTTCTGTAAGACAAATAAATAAGCTTTATTTAATCTAATTTGTTTTAAGCTTTGGCAAAACAACTTACTAGTTTTTATAACTGAGTTAATACTTCTCATGCACTATTTTAAAAGCTATTTATTCCTTTTGACATTTCAGATCCCATCATTTATACACAAATCAGTTTTTCAAGTGGGGGAGAGGGGGACTGAACTTCCATAAAATGATGAATTACACAAACATCAAGTAAAATAAATATGATTAACTGAATAATAAAATGAATGAATTTATACAAAAAGTGCACAAGATAAATAAAATATTGTGGGATTGTTTTAAAAAAACCAACTTCAAAATTAATAAAAGTTGATTACGAAAACACCAAAATCTGTAGAAATATGCCATTTATAAATTCATTAATTTGAAGCTTCACATTATTAAATAAAATCTATCAGTATCAAATTGTACTTACTGGAAGCCACATTCCTATATCACCGGTATGCAACCA
Source organism: Argiope argentata (assembly GCA_026289955.1). Taxonomy (NCBI): domain Eukaryota; kingdom Metazoa; phylum Arthropoda; class Arachnida; order Araneae; family Araneidae; genus Argiope; species Argiope argentata. The sequence continues at coordinate 2,351,921 of JAOUZG010030345.1, read as the reverse complement.
ACCATCTTTGTCTATAGTGCTTTCAGTTTTCTCAGTATCCTTAAGATATCCCTGGAATACTGTAAGCCCTTGGACACATACCTAAAAAGAAAAAAATTAGGGACTTTTGAGATTGAAAGCTTGTTTTTTAACACAACAGGAAAAGCAAGAAAAAGAAATTACCTCGCCTTTGTTTTCAGAAGCAAAATAATTCATATCAGGGACATCAACTAATTTCACTTTACAGCATGGGATTGGAGGGCCAACATTGTCTACAAAAAATAAAAGTTTTATAAAAACTAAGTAAATTAAAGTCTAAAATTTACTTGTCAAACAACAAAAGTTAGGATGCAAATGAAATTCAATGCTTTTAAGATTTAAGAAATTTATCTGCATGAATATCAATTTCAAGTATGTATCATGGAATAAGTAAATCATAAGAGAGCATTCGTCAACAAATTGAGATTATTATTATTTATTTTATTTGTTTCATACTTTCTTTGGCATTTAAATTCTAATTTACTCAGGTGGTATTCATTACTGAAAAATGCTTTCTTCAAACCTTTTCTACTTTTCTAATGCTAATTACTAAAGGTAATTCTGTGACACAAAATTTATAAGAGTAAACTGAAACAATAAAATTTCAAGTTTAAATATATGTTTTTAATACTGATTTTAGCAAAGATTGTGTTTCAAGATTGTTTGTTACAATAAATAGTTGCTAAATGTTTTAACTAAATTTTTTATATATAGTTTTATCTTAATTGATTTTTTAATAAAATATATTTAAACTTCACATTTTGATGGACATTTAACTAACTAACTTCCCTATCTTTCAATCAATTCATGCACCATAATTCAATAATCATCAACTTAATTCAATAATAATTTATGCTTGTTGCTGAATAACAAAAAAAAAAATGAGTATAACAAAAGAAAGTATGAATTTACATCTCATTATAGATTAAATGAAAGATAAACGATGTTTAAAAATGATGGAACTTTAAAAAAATGTCATTACATTACTTACTAGTAAAGTTAAACCTTATTGACAATAACAACAAACATTTTAAAATAATTTATTAACATCATGCTAGAAAGAAATGAAATCAATATGCGAAAAAGTAAATTAAATCTCATATTCTCTTTATAAAAATTATAATTCACAATAGTATCTTTATAGCAATGAAACTTTTGGTTTTCATAATAGTACAGAAAAAGGATAGGTGTTAATTAAGCCAAAAAAATATATTTAATTTAGTTAAATAAGAGTAAAATTATAAAGTAAGTAAATTGGTATAAATTAAAAAGTATATTTTTGATAAAATGATTCAAAAACCATTCTTGTTCTAATATATTTTTTGTCATTGCAGAAAAATTATAGAATTAACATTATAATTAGGATTAAACAGTTATATCAGCTATATACACTTTCCAATATAGGTTTAAGGCAAATATGGCAATTCTAAAACTAATGTAAATTTACTCCTGTAAAATAGACAACAAAAATTTGCTTTTACTATTAGCAGAGTATGGGAATAAACAATCAAAGAAAAATAGAGGAGAAAAATAGAGGTGGTCTTTTGGAAAAAGTTTCTATCAGCAATCCTTATTCTTACAGAAATGTTTTACAAGATCTCTAATGACATGAAATAATTTTAAATAAAAAAATTACCAATAAATATGCATTTAGGTTTCACTAATCAATTTTTACAAATTTGGCTATTTTAAATCTTTATTAAAAGAACAAAACTTGGAATGAATATTATTCAACTTACCAACACTAACATCACCTGGAGTTGTTAATGTGCAGGGAGCTACACATTCAGTTTGCCCATACCCAACAACAATCTGAAATGTTTAAGAAAAATTAAATTTCAATAAAAATTTAAAAGGAAAAAATATATACAAAATTAGAAAAATCTAAATTGAACAAAGGTTACATTAATTCAAAATAGTGATTTTCACACAGAGGATTTAGATAATAAACTTCAGTGTGATATCAGATGAAAATTCCAGACCAAAGAAAAGTAAGAATTTAAAATTAAGCAGATGCAACTTAGAATATAAGATTCATCAATACATGACTCATAGACAAAAGTGCATTATGAAATATCCAATTTAAACTCATTGAGTATTTTATTAAAAACATCAAATGTATTCATTGACATTTAGCTAAAATTTTTATAGATTTTAGAATAAATTATTTACTATTAGTAATATAAGATAGGTAGAAAGTAATGCACATAATCATACAAAATGGTATTAATACACTCTGAATTAATAAAACTAAACAGAGACATGCTTATAAGAAGTCTTTAAAAAATGTTATGGTTTTCTGATAATAAATAGATGTTTAGAATATTATAGTGAATTAAATAGCAGAAATAAACCAAAATACTTTATGGCAAAATGAAATTAACAATTCAATTTTTTTAAATTCAATGTTAGCAATTTTAAGTTGTGCTTGAATTAGAATGGAAAAACATGATTTTTGCCAAAGGTTGTAACTTTAAATATGTATAAAATAACTATTTATCCTTTATTTCAACAATAAAATTTCATTAGAGTAAACACAAAAATGTTTAACAAAAATGAATTGCTAGAAAAATGTTTGTAATTATATCTATATTTTCAAATTTCTTCAATAATGAAGCTGTTTCATAAAGATTATCAGAAAGAGATTTGAAACCGAATTTATATGAAATGCACAGACATCTAAAGTTAATAATTTAAAAATACATTCCTCTGTGGTCTAATGGATTTAAATATTTGAACTTCTTTAAAAAGGAAAATTTGAAATCTATCAGGAAGAAGTTTGAACAAATTTTAATAAAATTTTATTCATATATATTTTAATATTTTTTTATTTATATATTTTATATTTTAATTTATTCTAAATCAAAATAAAAACACATAGATTACATTCTTCTTTCAAATAAAGATGAATATATACAGCTTGTATAGACATTAATCAAACTTATAACTGGTAATATATTAGTTCCCACTTAAAGACACAAATCAAAACAGTCAGATAGGATAAATTATGCAGATTTTTTCAAGTTAAATTTAAACAGATAATTAAACACTCACTACACATCCAAGGGCAGCCCGAAGGAAAGTTAAAATATGACCCGCAATAGGAGCAGAGCCAACAACAATTAGGCGCAACCGACCTCCAAGTTTATCTTGAATTGGTTTTAAGACAGTCCAGTCCCACACGCTGTTGTTGCGAATGATGTCTCTAAAGAAATGATTTATTTCATCACTATAATTTTCACTTATTTCATCACTATAATAATTTTGTATGTTACCTAAAAATATCAAAATTTTAGTTTAAAACATACTTACTAGAAAGGTATGAATTAATACTCTCAATCTGATAACAGAATTCTTATAATATATTTTGGATATTTTTGAATATAATATAAATAATACAGATAAAATAATTTTTCAGTATTCAAGGCTAAGCATAAAATAAACTAGTAAAAGTTACAAATAATAAATACAATAAGTTGCAAAATGTTAAACTTCCAAAATTTTAAATATCATTTTACGGAATAGAAATTTTTTTCAATAAAAATATTATGGAAAGTATTTATCCTATAGTTAAGCAATAAAATCAATTCAATAAATCAAATAAATATTAATAACTGCTAATTAATCTTATACATTTAATTTGATTGCACATCTGGCTTTTATCTTTATTGCAAAAGTGTATTCAAATATATTTTAATAATACTTTTGTTACATATAATTGAAAATGCTTGACAAAGAACATACTCAAACTAATAAGATTTAATTGCATGCTTGTAAACTTTCTTAAGTGGCCTTTAGTAGATTGTTTACTTTTTCATAAATTGCATTTTTCTTAAAAAATTAAACTAACCATACAAGTTAAAGGAATTTCAGAACTTGAATTTCATTTTCATAAGCCAACATAATGTACCTTTAAGTTGTGTTTATAACAAATATGTAAAGCAGAGGCTTGAAGAAATATTTAAGAAAATATTTTCCAATTTTTTAAAATCATTTAATGATTTAAATGAATTTTCAATAATACAGATATTAAAAATAATTTTTGAAAAAAAAATCAAAAATAGGAATCAGTTGTAGATACCCTTGTTTTTTCTATAAACAAAACAAGATTCAATAACATTATAAATGAATTTATATAATGACAACCAGTCAGAGAATTTAACTGTGATAATATACTTAATAAAAGTTTTTAGAAAAGGAAAAGTAAGCAGACAACATTACTATCTGATCTTCTATATTGTAATTTCAAATTATTTAACATAATATACCGTTCAAGTTCTGCTTTTTTGCTCTCTATAGCCATATTCAACAACATTTTCTTTAATTTATTAGAATTAGCCTCTTCCTGAATCTGGAATAAAAATAAATATTGATATAATAAACTAAACAAAGCATATAAAGAAATTAATATTATAAACTTCATAATAATTATTCTAAACATCAATTAATTGAAAGTATTTAGCTGGCTTATACTACTTATTAAGAAAATAGGGTTCTAATGAGATCATACAAAACATAAATTTCAAAACATTCTTTATTTAAAATTGAAATCATTATAAAAGTATCAGATCCTTTTCTTTCAGTACATAGAAAGTAAAAATAAAAGACTGTAACATTAAGCATTACAAGAAAACAAATGAATATTACCTTATCATACATTCTATTCAACAAACGAGGTACACATGGTATAACAGTAGGTCTCAAGGTTCGAAAATCTTCATTTAATTTCCTGATATCACCTTGATAGAAACCTATTCTGCCACCAGTCATGAATAATCCAACCTAAATGATACAATTTAAAAAAAAAAAAACTTCATATGAAGTAAATTGTTATAATTACTTATACAAAAATATAGCAAGAACATTTTTTTTACCTGACAACAACGTTCAAACATATGGGCTAGTGGCAAAAATGAAAGCATTGTATCACTACTGCCAGGAGCCGTTTCACCCTAATAACAAAAAAATTCCCATAAAAACAATTATAACAAATTCAGATCTTTCAATCAATTTTCAAAGGATTTTTTGTAGAAAAGACACTTTAAACACCTTAGAACATTAAGTTAACCTCCTAAGAATGGCTGAGTTAATCTAAAATAAGCATACCTTGCATTTAAATCATGTCATTTAAATGTATAAATTTACATATATAATCAGTCCTTGTATTGTAACCTTACAAATGCATATAAAAAAGAATATCATTCAATTTTAGATTAGTAACAGAAGACTCATATAAATGCTTTATTTTCAATATATATTGTTAAGGCATTAAGAAATAGGAATGCTTTATAAAAGAACTTATATTTTAATTCAACATAAATATTTCAAAAATATCCATTAAAGAAAATAGTTTAAGATTATTTTACAAATGGACAAAGAGAATAAATGGGATATATTTGAAGAAGAGATTTAATGTACAATTGAAGCAATTGCAACTGGGATATTTTTGATGGAAAATAGTAATAAATATATTTTGAAGAATAATTAAAGACATTGCTCAGAACACAAATAATGAAAATAAGAGTATTGAATAACTGAAAAAACAATAATGTAACTTAATAATTAGCAAATATATAAATTTAGTAGAAGTAAATTAAAAAAGTAAACCGATAGTTGTACTTTGTCAGTTTACTTTTTATTTTACAAATATTTTAATCAAGGGACAATAAGTTTTTGGGATAATTTTTCCCATTTACACATACAGATCAATTATAACAAAATAATAATAAGTTTTATATTATACTATTTTAAATTATACCACCATTGAATGGAAAGTATATTTCCTTTAAAAAGTCTACATTTCTTAAAAGAAAAAAATCAGGGCATACTAAAGATTTATTCAATTATTATTTACAATAAAATTGCATGCATTATAATTTGTAGCAACTCAAATGGACATTTGGGAACAAAATTTGAGATACTACAATACCATCAACATATTTTAAACACATCTACATATTTTAAGCACTATATAAATATCCACAAAAAATGGCAACATATATTTAATAATATTATTTCATAGATTACTTTTTTAATGTATATTATTTTCTGTATAAACGCCCCAGCTAATTTCAAATACATCAAGATTTTATTCAAAAATAATAATTTGATTATAATTACAAGCAATTTTCCTCACAAATCATCAACTGCGACTGTAAACTTTATATGAAAAATCAAAATAATTACCAGCTGCAACATGACAGCACTAACATTAGCTACAATACTCTTGTGAGTTAACATAACACCTTTAGGGCTTCCTGTAGTACCACTAGTATAGCAAACAGTTGCCAAGGTTTCTGGTTTTGGAGGCTTGAAAAAGAAAGAAAAAAATGCTATAACATACTTTATATATTTCTTTATCATTCACATTTCAGACTATGAAATCCAATTCAGAAATTTTTAAAAAAAATCAAAATACTCACAACTAAATTTTGAGGATGCCTTTTTCCAAGTTCCTACAAGTAAAATAATAACAATTTAAGAAATCATGAAAGATAATTCTAAGAATAATATTTTACTAATTTAAAATGAAAAAAAAAATCTGTTTGTAAAAACTGTGTACTTAAATAATATAGGCAATCAGAAAAAGTAATATTTATACTAACCTCCATCTCTTTAAAAGATACAAGATCTACATCCAATTGTTTTGCCTTTTCTTTGGCAGTATCAGAAATGGGATCAACTTGAACTATTAGTTTCAAAGTAGGCATTTCATTTTTATCATTTATTAATGCCAATGTTTTTTCTTCGCTATCACAAATAACTGCAGGTATTTCAGCTGAAAAAAGAAAATTTTCAGTATCCCACATTTTAAAATAACAATCATGATTAACACAAAACATAGCAATAACCAGAATAATCAACCTATAAAAATAATTAGCATTCATCTGAAATATCAATGGAAAGTTATGAAGCAGATTTGAAAATTGAGAACAAAAATTTATATAGTAAATTCATTTTTTTTTTCATAAAACCTTTAACTAAATTGCATATCATTTCACTCTTTTAATTTTTAACATATGAATTTATGGATTTTGATATAGGTAGAAAGAACAATATAATTACCTTCATTAACAACTAGTGTAAAGGCTTTAGGACCAAGAGTATCATATATAGGAACAATACTCATAGATCTGCCATAACATGCATACTCTGTTAACACACACTATGAAAGAAAATACAATTAGTACGTAGAAAATAATAAAATCATGTAGGTATTGTTATATATTTGACATTAAAAATATGTAAGAAACTATTAAATTACCTCTACATTGTTTTGGGAATATATACCAACAAAGGAACCAGATTTTAATTTTTTATGAAGTAAACCAGCACCGAAGTTTTTAGCTCTCTCCAACACCTGAAAACAATCATAATTGTTAAAATAAAAATATATCAATCATTTCATAAATAACTTCAAAAAAATTATACAAAATTTTTAAATACTTCTTTGTAATGCACCCATTGATACTCATCACTTCCTTTTTCACGCCAGCCCAAACAAGGACCATTACCTAAAACATATCAAATAGTTGCAATGGAAGTACATAATACAGAACTATACAATTTGAATTTACTGCATATTGAGGTATATTAATTATACATGATACAACAAAAAAATCTTGATAAAGTTCTGTACACAATTTCATCATCTCTCTATATATAAACACAAATTCTTAATCCTGAAAATAATTTTTTATGAATATTTTAAAAACATAAATTTAAAAAAAAGCACATAAGTAAACAGCATGAGTACAGAAACACAAGAGGTTTAAACCAAAATTAAATTTACAATAAAGTATAAAGAATATATTTTTAATACCATACATATAATATATGTTTTTTAATACATATATTTTTAATACCATACATATCATAACAACCATACATATCTTTAACTAAATTGCATATCATTTCACTCTTTTAATTTTTAACAAATGAATTTATGATTGCATTTAACAAATGAATCAGAAGAGGGATATAACAAAGAGAAGATTTCATGGACAAATTCTTTTTCACAATCATTAACAATTTTAATTTTTCCATTACAAATAAAAAAGAGCTAAAAAGCAGCATAACTAAAAATGATTAATTGTTTTGAAAAATAATTGGAAAAAAAATCTTATTCTTTTTGAAAATCATTCTTAAAACTAAAGTCAAGTGTTCTTGAGTAAATTGGGCAAAGAGACAATTCATGATTTAAACTCTGATAATTACAAAAATTTAAATTGTTTTAAATCAAAGTAGCAATACAAATGAATTACTGACAATTATCAATCGATTTGATATAATCAGATCCATTTTTTTTTCATTTCTCATGTCTTTTTACTTCTAATACAATTAAATTTATGGATAGCAACAACTCATATATTTAAACTATTTATATAGTTGCTTGAGACTTGATTGCATGCAAATATAAATTTCACATTTCTTAACACATATCTTCATTAACATTAAGCATGCAGTTTACCTTGGAGTTCCTTTGACTAAAAACAAATATTTTTACTGTCTTTTGAAAAATTTCTTACAAATGATTCCAACCTTTTATTATATAATAATACATTCTAGTCAGAATTCTATTTCTAAGAATGCTTTAAGTAAAAGTATAAAAACTAAGCACTAACAATTTCTATAGTAAAAAATCTGAAAAGGAAGAAATATATATGAATCAATTCTCAAATACATCAGATAAATGAATACGAAATTGATTTACCTGACACTCTAGCTCCTCGCACCATACATTCATGCAGTGTCTGAGCATCTTCAAATAAATATGAGACATGTGGAGCTTTAGGGGTTAGATGAGAGATTCTTACATGATCTTCACCCTGAACAAAGAAGAATTAAGTGAATATAATAACATTAAACTTTTCATATGTAAATAATGGATATCCTTTAAATCTTAAAATGATTTATCGAATCTAAGAAACAAATATAACAAAACAATATCTTAATTATTTTTTAAATAAAAAACATTGTATAAAAAACAAAAAAATTATTAATTATTTTGTATTTCAAAGTTTTAAGTTAATTGGCAAAAAATATTTTATTATAAAATTATAAAATTTTATTATAAACTCTTGGATAAAATCAATAGTAATAAAAAAAATTCACAAAATAATCAAAATCTTAATTTTTAGAAAAAATGAAGGAAAGGTCATCCAACACTTTTATCTCTAAAAAGATCCAATTCACTTTGGTATTATGGAATAATAAGTAGTTCTACCACACTCCATGGTGACAAAGATTAAAGAAAGGCACGGAGAACTTTATCACAAAATACTAGATATAAAAGAGTTCATTTCAAAGATCAAAGAGTCAAATGGAAATAGAAAAATGAAATAAAATTACTACATATATTAATGTCTTGAAGCTAAGGACACTCGAGTTTTAAATAATTCCATTAGCCCATAGCAAATCAGCAAGGTTTATTACAATTGACATTTGTTTAGTTTTAAATTGATGTTCATAACTAGGAGCTTACATGGAAAAGAAATTATGCATTAAACATTTGTGTTAAATTAAAAAATCTGATAACTAAATAATAGAACAAACTTACCGGCAGCTCCTCAGACTGAGAATTCAAATCAAAGTTGCGCTTGATTTTAGGTGGAGGACGAGTTGCAATATAAAATGCAGCTGTAGCTACTGCGCCAGTTACAGCAGCAGCAATTGAACCACAGATGTACTGAAGAGAGCTGTCCATTTTTGCTTTGGTTATTTCAATCTAAGATAACAAAGATACCATTTAAAAATAAATTTTTATATCAATATTCACTCATTTTTTTTACCATTTATGTATAATATGTTTAAATAAATGACTTAAAATTACACCGTTACAAAAATAGTATTTAAAACTGTTTTATTATTGACCTGTTTATGAATACAATTAATAAATTGATGGGACAAAAATTATTTAAATATTCCTGGAAAAGATTAAACAATATAGAGTCATTATTCATTCATAACATCACTTTATGTTATGTAGTGCATATTCATCATTTATAAGCATAAAAAACAGAAATAGCACATATCAAATTTAATTTTTTAAAAATAATTAGCAATAAAAATAAAAACTATAAATATATAATTTTTTAATTGGAAATTTAAGAGATATTTTATTAAAAACATATATTGTTTAGTTCAAACAATTTTATTTTGTGTATGGCAGAATAATTAAAATACAAAATATGAATATATATATATTTTTAAATTCATATAATAGAAAGGATGAGAAAAAAAACTTCTTAACATCAATTAATTTTTTATAAATTTGGGTGATAAATATATTTACATATTTAATTGAAGAAATAACTTAAATGCAGAAAAAAGTTCTATAAATGAAGTTATGACAATTGAGCACAGCGTGCACAATAGAAGTTCATTGGAACAATAATTGATTTAAAAATATAAAAGAATTAAAACAAAAAAAAATGTTAAAAAATGGCAAAAATTATTCTACTAAAAACTGTTATTTTTTAGAAAAATTTAAACTTGAATTATGTATTTAAAACCCAACCTTCAGAGTTCTTTAACAGCCATCAGTGCGCGGATGAAACGCAAGAGACCGGCAATTTAAGTGACAGAATGCAAATGATGCAGATGTTGCTACCGACTACGATTACGATTAAATTTTTGAATAATCTTTCAACAACAAGGGAGAAAAAAAGTACCAAAACACGAAAGATTAAATCTTAAATTATTGAGATTTATTGAATCTGAGAAGTGAAAACAAAATCGTTGTAATATGATGAAAACAGAAATTAGGTTAAGATGAACTGATGTAATAGAACACTAAGTCTTCATTTTTGCATCATGGTAAGGTTTAACATTACACCATTTCAGGTTAGTGAAGTGATTTAACGAATTAAATTCTCTAGTGCAGATGAGCAGAAATACATATTAGATAATAGCGGTCATTAATCTGAAGCTATATAGTATACTACATCGGACTTACAAGGGAATATTTATCTGCCTTATAAGTATTAGACTCGGTCCCTTTTTTAAAAAGCGACCGATATATTATGCATCCTCTTTTAAGAATGCATTAGACAGTTTCACAAACTTCAGTTTGCTTATTTTAATTTTTCTATTAAAAGATATTACTTGCAGAAATGATATTTCGAAAATGGTCGGATGTTTGACTCAGAATGATCAAATCTGGTCCTAGCGCCATAAATCAAACAAAAAAAAAATAAAAGATGGCAATTTTCCTTCCATAGCTCCTTAGATATATTGGAGATTTTCATCAAAGAAATGCTATGAATAATTTTAAAAAAAGTGTTATTCAGAAAAATTATTATTGCGTATAACATTTCAATAGATGCCAAATTATCTTTGAAAAAAGAAATGGAAAGAAAACTGGAAACTATATGATAATCAATATATCTTCATTGGAAAATTGTGGTAAGCTTTTAAATCGTTCACCTACAGCACTGACTTGATAAATATCAAGCACTGGTAAAGATAATCTCCCATTTAATTCGGAAATAAATAAATAAATAACACATATATTTAGCTCTTTTTGTTTTATTAGTATAAAAATATCAATGAATATTTTAGAATGTCTTTTGTTATTTATAAAAATTATGAACCTAATTCATTAGCTTCAATTTTTTTACGACATGAAATTTTCACAAAGTAATCAATATTTCTTTTACTCTAGTTAAAAGCTATAGATTTGTTAAAAAGACCATAACACTTTTTGAAATGTTTCATAAATGAATATTAATTGTTGATTGAATCAATTAAAATTAATTAACGAAAAAATCCATAGACAAGTTCTATGTATGAGTCTACCTTAATGAAGTAATTAAACAAGGGGAGGGGGCAAAGAAGTTTTTGACCCCTGCACTAATTAGGCTAACTCGGACCCAACATACCCTTATGTCAGTGATATTGACAAAAGCATAACTGTTTGGAGAGCATTTCTTTACTTTTATAGTTAAAATATTATATTTAGTTTTTGAGAAACAAAATGCACGGATTTCATAACGTAATGTCTTTTAACTTTTTAATTTCCTCTGCTGTCTAATCAGATATTTTTACTTTTCGGAAATTATATATTTTGTTGATTCAGTGAAAGATCCAAAGAGCAGATGAGGCTTTTGTGGTTAAATTGCTTATATCTAGATTTAGTGTCAATGAATAACTTACATTTAATAATTAAATTTAAGAAGTTATAATTCGATGCTTGCCAGAAGAATTGGCATATAGGTCAAAGAATTAGATTTAACGTAATACGCAGGATTGTATCTGCTGCACTATATCTAATCGAAACTTAATATTAACAATTCTATGGAAAAAAAAGGTGAAAAATTTTGCCAGTAGCTCAAGAATTTTCTTTTTAATTATTCCTTTTGCTCCATTCGAACCTTAAATAGTTCGGAAATTCTTATAATAGAAATAGCCTGTAATAGACCAAAATCGGACCAAATCTCCATTCGAACCTTAAATAGTTCGGAAATTCCTATAATATAAATAGCCTGTAATAGACCAAAATCGGTGAGATTCGTCCTTTCCACTTTTTCTTGCATACTTCCTTATAAAAGTTTTGCAAACACACATAATAAATGTTGATCTTCGATAAGGCCGAGAACCTCATAAGCACTCAAATTTACATTGAATTAGGAATCGAAGCAGAAGAATTAAAATTCGTTTCACACAACCAGAGGACCGGTCGTAGTCCTGTACACCAGAGTTTTATTATTATTATTATTTGTAGTATATTGATGGTTGACTAGTGTATATTTTGAATGTTTTCTTTTCGATCGATTAAAATCAAAGTTTAATACAGAGCTGCAGTTTTAAAAACAAGGCCCCGAAACAAATTTCCTTCAATTCGTTGCAATCTCATGCTGTCAAGTGTACTTATGCTCGAGTATGTATTCCAACAAACAATCAATCCTTTGAAAAATTGGGTTCAAAATATCACATAGATCTGTAATTTAGAAAGTAACATTGAGTTCAAAATTCTATTCATCTGGCTCTTTCTGTTTAACCACTTGACATACGAATTTATTTAACTTTGTAATTAGATAACTCATCCTATTTTGGTAATTTACCATTAATTTAATTTTTAAAAAATAATATATGGATCATTTGGGATACCAAATCGTTTCATATTGATTTTTTCGTATTTAAATATTTAATTCTGTGGCTTAGTTGCAGACTTGAAAATAAAAATTCGGTAATTCGATGCACGTGTCAGACACGTCATTGTATGCGAAGTGGTTCAAGTTATCATGTTCGATTATAACCTGAAGGGTAGATAGATAAACTTCTTTTGAATGGATTTTGATAGAAGCCTGCAAACTTCTAAAAATTTTACTTTTATAGTTCAAAACGCGTTTGATATTTTATAGTTCGAAACGTTTTTTTCAGAGAAAAACATTTATGATTTCAAAAATTTTATTTTCGAACTCAGAAAAATAGGCAGTGAAAATTTCCTCCAAATCTTGATATGGAACTTTTTGGACGACTACAATATTTTATCTTTGCATACTTTTAAATAAATGATAAAAATATTTTATCTTTGTAAGCGAGGAAATAAAAAATACTTTTAATATTCTTATCCATGTCAAATCTGTTTACATTTCCCACATATTATAAAAAATCACCTTTGGTTAATATCATTAGAATAACTATTTGAAAATATAAATTCTGTAGTATGGTGTTGTAGGTAATAAAATCTAATTAATTGAATGATAATATAAAATATGATAATTAAAAATTATTTCGCTATACCAGCTTCTAATGTGAAAGTATAAAGTTTTAAAGCATTTTACTCTCCTTATACAACAAATTCAAAAAATTTTAGAAAATATTTTTATTATTTGAATCACTGTATTTCGATTCTAAAAGTTTCAATTAAATTTTCAAAAAATATTTTCATGTGGTGAACTTTGTTTATTACGTCGATCTGAAGAAAGCGGATGTACCTAGAAACTTCATTGTTTTAAACAAACAATTACATTCATATTTTAATTCACATTTGAAATTAGAGTTTTGCAAACTCAATCATATATCTCAAATATTTTTTTTGCGTAAGTTTCAAAAGAAGCTATTGTTGCCTATCAATCAGCACTTCTTATAATTTAGCCGTGTATTGCACTTTCAATGCCGTTCTTTTCGTATTAGTTTTTCAGTTGTTCTGATAACAAATTGCGAACAAAATACGATTTTCTTTATTTCGATTCGAAATACGATTTTTTTTCTTATGTGATTTTAATCTGCTAACAAACGATAATAGCGCTAAAATTTTTCATTATGTATATTTTGTAATTAATTTATTTTGATTGTTTTGTCATTCAGTTCTCATTTTTTTCAACTAAACTATATATAAACAGGAATTCTGAACAAACATTGTTTTACCTGACAATTATATCTACACTTATTTTCAAAACAAAATTCTGCAATTTTTTCAGTTATCTAAAATAATATTTTATATGTGGGGGAATAACGAAAGGAAATTATTGAATTTATTATAATTGCAATAAGAAGTATAAATTTCCTCTAAATATAAAAATACTTCTTACAAATATTGGTATATGGATAGCATAGGCTCTGAAATAATAATAATAATAATGACAATAAATTAAAAGCCTCATTAAATATTTTTAGGTTATGAATAAATTATTTTTTAGGCATTTAAGATTGAGTGATAAATGCATGAAAATCGAAGTTATTCGGTATCATCATAAACTACCCTGGTCTATATGTATGTTTTATTGTTTTACCATATACAGCCTTACCTTAATTACTGTATACAGTACCGTCGGTCTATGTGTATGCATTACTGTATTTCTACAAATGAAAAGCAATTTCCTTAATCACATAAAAGAAAACGAAGGCCGTTGTCATCATTAATTCAGCATCACTTATTTCCATTTTAAAATAAAGCATATTATATTCGTGCTATTCATTAGTAAGGCAATCTGTTACTATTAAAAAATAGTAGGAAAAAAATTAGAAAATGGTGTAAACAATTTCTTACCTCGAATGTACCATTATTATATTCCTTTAAAAGTGAAGAAGGAAATGAGAATTTTGAAAATTAAACCATTTGGTATCCATGATAATAATTATGAAAAAATTGCGTCATACTACTGAGGAAAATATTTTTCGCTTAATTATTTAATTCGCAGAACTCTAAGAATTCATTCAGATTAGCAAAACAGAAATTTGGAAAGGCAAAAGCATAAATAACGCGATTTTTTTTACAAATCTTTTACGTTTTATTATATTTATCAGATATTTTTAAAAATCTTTCATAAGTTTTCAAAGAATTATGGAAGTAAACATATCAACCAAATCTTTGTTTCAATGGCTTTTCAGAGGTATGATTATTTTGTACATTCATTTGTATTAATTTATGATATACTTATTGTTTTTTAGAAAATCTTTTGTCTTAAAAAGAGTCCTTGCCTTAGAAAATATTTGATAGAAAAATATTGTTTTTTTAATGTTTAAAAAATAATTTTAAACTAAATAACAGCAGTTTAGTTAAAAATTATCCAATAATATTTATTGAAATAGATTTTGATTTACTTCTTAAGTAATTTTGTTTTAAATGAAGAAAATAACAGCCACAAAATCAAAGTTACCTAGAATGTTTTATATCAATCCTTATACACGATAGGTCAATAACTTTTTTTTTACATTAGTAAGTTTTAATATTTTATTGTTGAATATTTCTCAGTTCACCGAGAATTCTTTTAATATTCTGAGAGTGTATTATTATCTATATAATATTCTAAGGAAAGTTATTGTAATAAAAATAAAAATAAAGTTGAAAGAACATAAAAAACTCCCCTTTTTGATAAAATGCATTTTTTTTTGCCGATCTTATATGTATTTCTTATAAAGAGTGACTCATGAAATTAAAATGCTTAATCATCAATTTAATCATATTTCAATTCCTTTTTTTTACAACTTTTAAAATCTTATGTAATTTTTCATATAGAAAAATAGTAAGTTTCTCCATTTATAAAGCATAGAACTCTTGCTAAATGTTAGCATTTTGTAAAAATTAAAATTGTCAGGATTTAGAAAAGGACACTAAATTCAAAATATTATTATTATTATTGAAAATCAACAAACTGCGAATCCGAGTAATAAGGTTTAGGCTTAAAAACGTATCATTTCATAGTAAATAACAGTATCGCAGGTAGAAGGTGATAAAATAAAATTTACATTAAAACACAAATAATTCTAAAATAATCTACAACGAATGGCATAATGGCTGAAGTCATGTCTCTTATTCAATGTACCATCTTCCTATTCAACTGCTCATTTTTTTTAAGTATTAACTATTGAATTCTTGCAGGCTCCATTTTGGTTTTTCCATATTTATCGATGAGAAATTCGAAATGAAGTTTTTAATGAACCTAACCGCAATTATCGAAGTAGAAATTGATTATTTCATATGTGGATCCTTTTCAAATAACATTAACACCCTGCTCTGATCTATATTATAGCTTGCTCAAATATTTTATACAGAAGTAATATAAAACATAAAAGTTTTGCAATTCCAAATAAAATTTGTAAATAAATAAGTACAGAAAAATTTATCTGCATTTTTAAAATTGGAACAAATAACAATATATATCGAAGACTTAAAATAAATGGTTTTACTTTCAAAATCAATTTGTGGCCTTCGCTGGATACTCTGTGATAATTTGCATTATTTAACAGATAAAATACTAAAATTGCTAAATTAGCAATAAATAATGAAAGGAGGATTTCTGGATATATCCTTGCTTTCAAAATAATTATGTATAAGTAAAAAAAGACAGGGCATATAAGGTTTGAAAAAATATTGAAAAGAGGTGGATCTGTAGATATCTGAAGTCTTTCTAAATTTCAGTTTCATGAGTTCCAGCACTAAATAAGGTAGTTTTATACTGAAAATTGTAAATTTCTGAAAAAGAAGAAGAGTGGAATTTCTCATAGATTTATCTAATTATTCTAATTCAACTGAAAAAGAATTTCGATTAAGTAATGATTTTACTTCTTGCCAAATGAAAATGGTGGAGGACTCGGTAACTTTTAGATGTATGTTGTAGAGCTGACACTTAGAAAAATTCGATATTGGATATGGGGAAGAGAGTCAGAACAATTATGTACATAGAAACCATACCTATTAGCACAAAATTGTAACATTGTAATGATATAGTTCCGACATTGGGTAGCATTCAGAATTTTTTCCATTAAAACATCCTGGAAATATCGTACAATATATTGTGCTAATAGAGTTTATTGCCAAAATCTGTCTCTTATTTCTATTAAATAGCATACTATTTTACTCTGATGTTTCAGTAACTTTTAAACTTTGACTTGATTATTTTTTATTTAACAAAGGAAATCGATATATTATTTTATTGCTTACCTTATATTCACCAATGCAAGTTTTGCATCTGATTAAAATCTGTATTTTTCCTCAAAATATCAATAAATTTTAAATTGAGATA
>JAOUZG010030345.1:2310652-2323189 GCA_026289955.1 Argiope argentata | reverse complement strand
TTTTTTTACTAAAAAATATACGTTTCGAAAACAAATGCAATAATATGACTCAAAAAGAAATTGGAAATCGATGTCGGTAAAGGATTGCTAAAAGAAAAATCGAGCGATACACTCACACACGAAAAAAACCCCACTGAACAAAAGCTTTTTTTTTCTGCAATTTTTTATTCCCTTTTTATTCTTTCTAAAGAATAAAGCTGTTCAAAAGTAATAGACCGGGTATTCAGAAATAAAAATTAAAAAGGCGAAGGAATTCGTAAAACAGAATGGTGTCGAAGGAATGGATTTCTGTTACAATATTTTAGATATGATACTGTAAAACGGACTCAAACTTCTTGATTCAGAATTTTCTAAGGTGTGATTTATGAAGTGTATATTCTATCTCTTGTTTTGTTAAGTAAAGCTGTAATTCCTCTAAACGCCTGATTCGAAAACAACAATGGAAATGGGGATAAATCTCATACGTAAATGTATTTCATTAAAACGTTTCTCTTGTATTTTTTATCTTGCCATGTCTGACATATCCTAAACATTTGTGTGCTTTAGATAAAGGACATCTTGAAGGTACGTTTCATTTTCATTTTATTTAAGAGAAGCAAAAGATGTATTTAAATAAGTGCATTAGATGTATCGTTTAATTTTATCTAGTTTTTGTGATTTTCGAATTCTGTATGTCGTTTTAATCTATATCTTATTAATTATTTTCATATCTTGACATGTTTGTCTTTCAGTATTGTTATTCATTTAAACAATAAATGCTCTTGAAACTTGAAAAATATAAGGTATTTTTCAAGTTTCAAGAGCATTTATTGTTTAAATGCTCTTTTTAGACTGCTGCACAATTTTTAATTTCAAATCATAATTGTTTTATTTTTACTTTTGATTATTTATCATTCAATCTCTTAATCGTTTAGTTTTTCTCTTCTACTAGATAAAATATTATTTGTTATTATTAATTATTAATCTATAATCAGTTTTATTTATTATTAAGTATATCTTTTTAACCCATAAAATGTGTAATTTAGCAATAAAATTTGGCAATGTTTACAACTAAATGTTTTCTTATCAAAACGCAAACGATTATTTAAAAAAAATGTAAATGTATTCTGGTTCAATAGATTTTACTTTCCGCTTTGAAAATATTCTGTTTTACTGATTCAACTCCACAGACTATTTGAAATTTGCACATTATGAGATTTTTTTACGTCAAATTATAGAGTTAATAAATGATTTAGTTTTAGTTATAAATTTAAGAATCGAAAATTCAATGCACATATGATTTCTGAACGGAATAACCAAAAAATAAATTGAAAATAAAGAATTTTTTTTAATTATCTTCAATTGAAAATAAAATAAATTTCTATTGATCTTTCTTCCAAGATTTTGCAAAAAAATTCTAAAAAAATTACTCTATACTTACTAATTATATGTTTGTATATAATTTCTGCATTTAATGATCTGATGCGTTAAAGGAAAAATAATTCCAAATTCAAGCACAAAAGGAAGAGATGTGTTTCGTTTAAAAAGGGTTATTTTTTCCTTTGTGTCCTATTTTATTGAATGCATTGAGTTCTGGTAAATCATTACAGCGTGGTGGCTATCATTTAAAAAACCGTTTTTATAAAAACAAAAGGAAATATTCTTTCCTGGAAGTCTGCTTAATGAACTGACCTCCATTGAATAAGGAGAAAAAGGCAGGAAAACCTTGGCACAATCATCTAGACAAAGTAGAAAAAGCTTCTAAAACTCGCTTTCTATCAATACAGTTTCTCAAATTTTTACATATAGTCAAACGCGATAAAAAATTACTCTGAAAACGAAAATTTAAAAAGTTACAGGAATTTATTGGAAAATGTAATCAATTTCTATGATATTTCTATAAAATTTATCTATTATTCGTTGATTGTACATGATTTAATAAATCACCAATAGTTGTAGAAAAATGTATGTCATACATAATGTATTGATATATTACAGATTGATGTGATTATTCGATTATTATTATAATGATGAATGAAAGTGATTAATCGATTTATCGACTTGACTGGTTAGTATAATTATCGATACAAGTAATTAATTGATTTGTAACATACATTTGTTATTATTAATTACGAAATAGTAAACATAATAAACGTAACGTGTGTAAAGAAATTATGTAAAAATTTATAAATTTCTCTAAACTTTCACCCAACTGTTATATAGTAAAATTTTAAACATTAACAGTTGAAATTACAAATTCAGTTATTTAATTGTAAATTATTTTATTTATTTTGAAAAATGCTATTACTTATGTAATATTATTTTATAAATGTTTATTATTGTTTATTAAAATGTTTTACGAATTAAGACAATATTATGAATATTTTATATTTCCTCGGAAGTCGAGTGTCAGATGTGAAATTAGATTAGATTTCAAAATGTTTCTTACTTTGTTTAGATTGAAACCAAATGATAATAATTATTATAATAACAGGAATTTTGAAAAAAAATTTCATAACTTTTCTCCGAAAGGAATTTTTCCAAAATTCCTTTCGAAATAAAGTATATGATCATGTGACTGCAACTAAATGAAATTTTGGTTTCAATTTATCGAGAATGAAACCTCTCCCTTTCCCTCCCTCCCCCTTTCTTTCTCTCTCTCTCTATATATATATTTATTCAAAAAGTTAATCACCAAAATAAAATCTAGTATTTAGCAAAAAATACTAAATTCACGCCATATATATATATATCTTTAGAATTATTCGCCAATATCATGCAAAATATCAAGCGCCAGCATTCATGGTCTTCCTTAAGTGAAGCTATTTTATACAAGATGGGTATGAGGGGTATTTTTAATAATTCGAGACATCCACTCCCTTTGATTATTTCTAACTAAAGAATTTCATAACACCAATCTTTAAAAGGCCATTCGGTTTCCTTAATAAAAACAATAGGGGGGAAAAAACTCGCCTCTAATGCATTCAAGTGATATTAATTTTGATTATGCATAAATTGTTAGCGTTGATCACTCCCCCGTCACACATTGTTCCTCCTCGAGCACTTCGATTAACTTTACTTTCGATTTTTACTCAACCTTTCCATCAACTGTGTGTATAATCTGCGACAATAACCCGAGATCTTTCCCGGATTTCGTGACGATGCATGGTGCGGTAAAAGTAGACTTTTACAACTCGAAACAATGGACGGATGAGATGTTTCAACCTCCAAGGTCATCGTCGTGAAAGGAAAAGTTGAAAGGTAGAAATGGACGGTTAATGACATTTTCGAAAAACGTTGCGGTGACTTTTAAAAGTTGCTACAGATTCCTTTTTTTTTTTTTTTTTTTGAAAGCAAGAACGGATATTGAAACTACTTCAGTTTATCGACTTTTACATATTAAAAAACTATTCTTTTTGATATTTTATTTATTGAATTATTGCCTTGGAATTAAATGTGTTTACATATATGCAGGACATGTATCCTGGATATATGTAATCACATTCATGCATTTGTATAATTTATAATAGAAATTCAAAAAAAAAAAAAAAACTTTAGAAATCAGAGGAAAAAAATTAAAGGGAACCAGCAGTTTGGTATATTGCAGCATAAAATGTTTTAGGATTCGTTTGTCTATTTTACACATGTATACCATTTTGTGTGCATATAAAGGTGATAATATGCACCCGAAAAATACCTCCATTATCGTCGCCAATTCACATTAGTCACATCTCTTTGTCTGTCCGAGACAAAGATAATTCAAAAACAATTAGAGCTAGACAGTTGAAATTTGGAATACGGTCTTTAAGGTGAAATTTCAAATTTCTATCAAATATTGCTGATGGGTCAGACGAACTTCCTCTGAAATCTGTCTGTTCGAGTATAAGTTTATTCGATTACTACAAAGTGAAGAAAACCTAGTTTCGGCACATAGATTTAACATCTTTAATGTAGGCAATTGTCAACTTTTGAGCCAAATGCAATATCGGATTGATTGTCTATCGGTCTGGGCTTTCAGGAATGAGTAAATGCGATTATTCAAAAATGTAACGATTTAAATAGATAAATGCAGTATAAAAATGCAGTTATATGTTAATTTTTTTTCAGTTAGAAAAAATCATATCTAAAACACGAATTCGATTTTTGGAAATTATTAATCGCATACCAATGATTAATCACTAAAAACTTCGTCAAGAATTGTTCCATAAAAAAAGCTAAATTTATGTCAAAACTTAATTTTTCGCCAGTGTCAGTGTACGCCTATTCACGCCTATTGTACGCCAGTGTCCTGTTAGGCATTCTCTGGCATGACAACTTTACTAGAAATTATGTGAGAAAGCTTAAGGGAAACTACTCCCGCTGATTTTCATGCTATATGCACATTTATCTTATACGCACTGTAATTAGCCGCAAACTTTTCCACTTAAATTCATATTTTTAAGGCTTTATTAAATAGCAAGTTGAAATTTCAAGTAAATGAGTTCTATTTTAATATTTAACAACTATATAAGCCAATATTCTTGTCAATCAAGTTGGTCACCAAAGACCGCTAGTTAGAAATATTTATAAAAATACGTAATACTGCAACATTTTTGTATAAAGATAAGAATTTTTTTATTTATGCATTAACTTACTAGTAAATGAAACCTTTTTCTGAGGCCAAAATAACTGTTATCATGTCAGAACATGATGTTGTTTTAGGGATGAAGTTTTTGGCGTCAACAAAAATGCATGGGCAATGAATTGAAATTTTATTATCTGCAACGAGTATCCCAAAAAAATCAGCTTTTAATAACGCATTGCTATTGCATTTACAGAAGCTCTAATTAAAAAAAAATAAGTTAATGACTGCATCAAATAAAACCCAGAAAATATCATTTTGAGCACGTGATTATATGAAATGAAATAAATAGGAAATGTGATATCTTTTTTAAACAACAAATTCAAAATAAAGTTTTTTTGGGATCGTTTGAAATTCTAAAGTGACTCATTCAATGAAACGATTAAAATAATAAAAAAAATAATTTAACTTGCACGAGCCCGTGGTGCTTGGCCGTTCAAGAAATGATGTTCTGATATGTACATTGACATATGCATAGCAGATTTCATTTCAAATTTTTAATTTTGAAGATGTATATTAATTAAACTAATATCTTTTTTCTAACTTTTCTAACCATCTATTCTTAACATTCAAACTGAAGAAGCACCGCAATTTAATAATGAATATCAAAACTACACCGAATTAAACGCATTGAAATGAAATGCGCATATTAAACAACTCAAATATTCAATGACAGCATATCTTTCACTCTCAGTGCAGATTTTATGAGAATCAGCTAGCAGTAAATGCAATAAAGGATCCAATCAGGACGCCACGCTTTAACTATATTTCTCTGTGAAGCTCTAATAAAACCGTCTGTTTTCTATTTGCGTCACCAAGGACATAAACACATAAAAAACTGTGCCGAAAAGAGATTTAGAAGCGCAAAATCCGTGCTCGAAATGAAAAATAACGCTGCTACAAACAGCTAAAGAGAGAGAGAGAGAGATGATGTTGTTGATTCATTTATAACAAAAAGAAATGTGATTTATGTTGATTAAAGTGCTTAGTGAATGGAATTTCTAAATAGCATGCTGACAAAATTTAATGTAATGGGAATGATTTTTTTCTGTAATTACGTAGTGTCGGGTTGTTAATTGAATTTTTTCTGATTGAAATAAATAGTTTTCGCCACATCACGATTTTGTAAACAAGTGCGGAGTTTATTTAGAGAAGTCCTTGACCTCATACCTAGTGCTATTTCAAATGAATTTCCAAGATTATATTAGATTTGTTTAAGCCGGCGTTCTGACGTAGGGGGTGGCCCGTCTTTCGCGAGAGCTAGAGGCCCCGGTTTCGAGTTCCGATTCGGGCACGGTTGTTCTGTGTTCTTTCAGTAAGGTATATAAATTTGCTCTCCAGTAAAAAGGGGTTGTGCAAGCGACTGTGATGAATATGTAGTTAAGTCGTACTTTTGGCCCTAGATGGCGCTACTTCAAATCAAAAGACGCTCCTTTCGGTTTAAAATTCGATGATGCCTCGGCGAAGCTTGTCCAAGGCAACTGCCAACAACAGCAACAGATTTGTTTAACTTTTAATATTTTGTACAAGCATCAAGAATGCAATGAATGAAACGACTGAAGTGAATATATATTATTTTCATGTAAAGTTTTGATTTTTAATTTAGCCTATATGTAATATAGAGAAACTATAATAATCGTCAAAACAATTCGAAAGCGAGATTTTGACGCTCGAAAAACATATTTTCGGAAAATGTCCGTATGTCTGCCTATGACGAAGGTGACTGAAAACCACTTTAAACTAGACGATTAAAATTTGATACAAAATCTCTGCATCAGAAATTTACAGATTTTTAAAATTTTTTGAATAAAATCTACTTATAGGGTGTCCGTCTGCCTGGTAGTTCGAATATAAGTAAGCACGATAACGACAAAATGAAAAGAACTCTATAGAGAAAATTCAGTTAACAGATTTAACATTCATAATGTAGAAATTAGACACATTTTGAGCCAAATGCAACTAAAGGTTGGCTTTCTGTCAAACTGTACTTTTAGAAATATGTAAATGCGATAATTCACAAACGTTATTATTTAAATATATCAAGTTAAGTTTGGGATTTTGTGACTATAAGAGCAGTTTTTAGTCAAATTTGAGTTCAATTCCGGTTTGAAAAACATATCTAAAACAAAATTTAATTTTTGGATGCTATTTACGCATGCCAGGAACTCGCCAAATAACTCGCCAAGGGAACACGATAGAAATAATCAGAAAGGATGATAAATTCAAGCCCAAAGTTAATATCAATTACTGACCGCCTGTGTCATATATGGCGTACTTTGGCATGATTAGTTTATTAGAGCTTAATAAAAAAGCGTTGGGGAGACTATTCTAGCTGTTTTATATTTATGAAATAATAAAGATGTTTTATATTCTCATTTATTGTTTGTTACCATATTTTTTAATCCGCTCATTATTCAACTGATTATTGAAGTCAATTTATGATGATATGACAAATATTAAAAACAGATTACTAATTTTATTTTTAATTCCATTTTTTATTTTGCAGGAGAGAATAGGATGTGATTTGACAGAAAACGTGCTATTTCATGCTATGCAATAGTTGTCATGTCAATTGTTACTTAATTTGAATCCATACCATTGCTGTCATACTTTTGTACGCAATTAGATCACACAGGTAAGTTATTCTTAATATTTTCTTATGGGATTTGAACGCTTTTTTGTTGTTATTACTTATGGCACTTGCCATGGACAAGCTTGCTGACGGCCTCCAGT
Source organism: Argiope argentata (assembly GCA_026289955.1). Lineage (NCBI taxonomy): Eukaryota > Metazoa > Arthropoda > Arachnida > Araneae > Araneidae > Argiope > Argiope argentata. The sequence continues at coordinate 2,315,856 of JAOUZG010030345.1, read as the reverse complement.
GATTTTAAGCCCGAATGAGCGTCTCTTATTTTTGAAATAGTTGCAACTAGGACTAAGGATAGGACTTAGCTACAAATTCATCGCACATTCGCTTGCACAGCCCTTTTGGTACATACGTATTTGACCATCTTCGCCAACGATCGCCAACGGTTTAGTGACTCATTGGCGATGGATTTCAATTTGGCGATAAAGATCAACGGATTACACCATTGCCGGATTATCATAATAGGCGGTTTAGCAACTCATTGGTGACGACTTCAAATCTGGAGAAAAAGTTGGACGGTTTAATACGCAAGTACTCCCCTTTTAATAGGAGGGAACATTCGCACAGCTATTGCTAACAGATAGTACAGAAGAATAACCATGCCCAAACCGGGACTTCCAGATCACGAAGAAGACACGTTACCTCTGTTCCAGGACGCCGGCTGACGCGTCAAAGACTAAACGAATTAGCCAAGAAATAAATATACAATTTTTTTGTAATAATCGTCGTAAATCGATTGACAAATATATCTGTAAAATGAGTATTTTATTAAGAAATTCTGGACCAAAAATACAATATTGAAATAAATATAAAACTATGAAATATGCATAAAAAATCTGTAGGGGGAAGTATGAAATGTGAAAAATTAATCAAAATCTTGAATTCGAAATTTTTTATTATTGGAATAATTTTACTCTATATCACTTCGTATGAGACGGTAAAAATTACAAGATAGGGTAGGTGAAGGAAAGTATTTCAAAACTTCTCAAGACTAGAAATTTTTGTTTATTCATTTAATCAAATATTTCTCAACTAAATTAATCCCATTTTTCATTAATAAAAAAGAATATGTACTCTTTTCCATTCACGTGCTTCAAAATATAACTTGAAATTACTTTACTGAAAAAATAGAAGTCTTTTCAGTGTATTAAAACTTAATTTAGGGCATTGATCAGTCCGTATTGGCACGCTAGGTATAACATTTACTTCCACACAGAAAATGATATTGCAAAGCTTTTGCATCGACTAACTTATAAAAATAATTGTTTCAATGCTTCCTCGTTTGGTTAATTGCTCGTTAAGACATTTTATTGATACTTTGATCGAAATAACATCTATTTTTGGAAAGATTCATTTCACCGCACGAAAGCTTTTAAAGAAGCAACTGAGGACTTTTTTAGGAGAAGATGTTTTTATGATACAGTAGGATGAAGCTTGAATTATTTATAATAAACTTTCTAATTTTAAGTTATCAAAATAAAATTTGAACCTTTAATATGAGACGTCAGTGAGATTTGATTCGTCGTTTTTATTCATTTTAAAAATTTACTCTTGATATAGAAAATAAAACTTAGGGAAATAACATTTAGTATCGTTTGAAGAAAACATATATTTGTTTAGATTTTAAGAACTCTATCTATAAGAGTAGCTCTACAAATCCATATCTTTTTTTCTGTTATTTTTGTGTTTGTACATACCATTTTTTATTTTTTGTGTTTTTCTTTTTCTTTCTGTCCCCGTCCCTAAATTTTTCTTTAGTATTTTTACAATATTTCTCAGAAATTTGTTATTTCAAACAAACTATAAGTATGTTTTTGTGAACTGGCATCAGTCTTCAGTTTATCTCCAATAGCTAGCTTAATTAGACAAAGCCACTTTCCATTTAAATTTCAAACAGCTCACTGCCTCCATCTTTCTTTAGTTCAAAACTAAAATCCCTTATTATTATTAAACTCTAACCAATAATAGGGTGACGTCTAACAACAGCCACTTTCATTATATCTTCCATTTCATGGTCATTATACTGTTTAAATAACCAGGTGGTTATAGTTGCAGGGGGTATGAAGCGGTGTTGTGTTGTGTATGATGTAGAAGTATAAAACCAATGCAGTACTTTCTCGAGTATCCGGTTCGCGATTATCCGACTTCCGTACTATCCGGTTTAGTTTTCTTTTATAGTAATTAAATTAGATAAACAAGGCGTTATTGAAGCAGTCCTATATTAAGGACTCCTTCAAAAATTAAAAAATGAGCAATCATTTATCAGTGAAAAATAAAATCAATTTGAACTAATCTTCTTAAGACTTAAAGCCTACGATTTACATCAATGTTTTATTTTCGTTCCCTACATTTATGTTAGACATTATAGAATGTGAATTAATATGTGAACAGTTTATATAATTTAACATATTTGTTTCTAATAAATTCTTCAAACTTGTCGCGCAGTTCATAAACATATATAAATAACCAGCACAGAGTCTTCTATTTTAACTCGACGCATTACCGGCTGATTCACCAGGCCGCAATCACATTCTACATGGGTTGAGATAAATGTTTTATTGGCTTAATTCTCAGTAAGAAATAAGAAAATACGTATTAAATAATGCATTTGGTATTAAAAAAAAACTTTTTAAAAGGTATTGGTGGTCAAAAAAATAAGTGTGGCGGCGCTGCTCGTGTAAATGAGTGCGGAGCACCTTACTGCGCCGGCGCCGTACACTAGCCAATAAGAGAGCAGCTACATGAAGAAATTTGAAATTTTATCTTTTTTGGATCATTGTTTATGTTGGTAATAATTTGGTGCCTTCTCTGTGATCAACATTATTCATTCCTGTGATCTCATCTTAAGAAATGTTTTATTATTTTGTGTTAGTATGGTTGTGAATAAAAATACAGTTTAAAAAGTCAAGAACTCTTTTATTCCTCACCAGTACTAAAATAAGTTAATAGAATTCCTAACTATAGGGGTTTTTTTTCGTTGCCCGGGCGCTCGAGAGTGTAATGTATTTAAAATAGAAAATAATTGTTATAAAATATACTCAACATATTTTTTAAAGTTTATTAAAATTAAAAACAAAAATTGCATGAAAATAAAAGTAGTATCTGTGGCGTTGGCAACACGAGCTAAAATTCTTTAGTTCATCTACTTTCTACTTGTGGCGTTGGCAACAGCAGGAAGACAATTAATATATGGTTTCTATTTATACTTCCTGTAGTTCAAGCATTGGAATTTGAATAATCTGTGATCGCTTTTAAATGTTGAAGCAGTTATGGTAAACGCACATTTATCTCAACACACTGTACAGGAATATCTCACAGTTTTTTAGTGATGAAGTTTTATGTTTATTCTCCATCGCTAAATATCTCTAAAAAAACTTTACATTTTAAAGAAACCTTAAAATAGTTTTTCAGAATGATTTTGTAATAATATATTAAAAAGTTGTTGAGGAAAAACATTTCGATAAATTCTTAGTTAAAAATCTAATTAAACTTGTGAATTTTTTTCCAAATTAGCATTTTATTCCCAAATATTATTTGAAAAATTGGATGGACATTAATCTGTTTGCAGAGCAGTAAATAGGATTTTTAATTATACTGTCTCCATATACACGTCATAATCCACTGTGTTAAAATGAGAACACATTTCCTATTTGTGTTGTTAAACAGTAGAATTATTTGCAAACTAAGATATAATTATACAAAACGCTTTCGTTTCTAGATGTATTTATATATGTATAAATAAAGAGAGAAATCGAATCTTCAAGCAAAATTTCAAATGAATTTCTTTCTGCAGTTGATAAATCCCAAGGTAAATTTGTCATCCTGTGCAAATCAAATGTTATATGATAAAATTAAAATTCGGAGCACTTCAAAAAAGAATATATCTTTCAAATAAATATTATTTTAAAACTTTATCAACAAAAGAAATCCGTACATAAAAAGGGTAAATTGTTTTGGAAGAATATTGTCATGTCAGAACATATTATTTTATTTTTGGGATGAGGTTTTTGGCGTCAACAAAAATCCGTTGGCAGAAAATAAAAATTTTATTATCTACACGAGCAACTAAAAAAATCAGCTTTTAATAACGCGTTGCAATTGCATTTACAAAAGCTCTGATTAAAAAAAAAGTTCATGACTACAGCCAATAAAACCTAGAACAATGTCATTTTGAGCGCGTGATTAAATGAAATGAAATAACTAGGAAATGGGATATTTTTTAAACAATAAATGCGGGACAAAAAATTTTTTATGATCATTTGCCATAATAAAGTGACTCATTCAATAAAACAATTATAATAAATAAAAATATTATTTAGCTTACACGAACACGTGGCGCTTGGCCGTTCAAGAAATGATGTTCTGACATGATACATTGAAATATGCATAGCAGATTTCATTTTAACCTTTTTTTTATTTAATCAAAGAATTCCAAGAAACCAACTCTAAAATAAACAAATTAAGAAAGGGAAGATAGGATTAATTATTTCCTATTTACTGTTTCTACTCTTTAAAGATAGATATTTATTTAATAGAAAATATTTACAATAAAATAAGCTTTGAAAATTTAGTCCATAAAAAATAGTTCAGTCCAAATTGACATTCTAGTAAAGAAACATCCCACCAATTTGAAATCAATTCTAGTAACTTAAAGAGAACGAACTCTTTTCTTTAAATGAAGTATAATGCGAAAAAAAAAATCACTCTAAGCAAAAAATAATTCTAAAAATGGAGGTAAAAAAAGAAGTAAAGAATGAAAATGAAAAGAAAGGTTGGAAGAAGCTGATATTTTCAACCTCCGCAACGGATGTTCCGCTTTTTCAAATTTTTCTTAAAGGAAGCAAAGAGATTTTTTTTCTCTTCTTTTCTTCTGAAAAATGTGTTTCTTAAGAAGTCTACTTCCAGAAATAAACCTATTGTTTCAAGATCTTGAAAACCGTTTGTTTATACCCGAGAGTTCTTTAAAGCTTGCGCAGACAGGATTTTTTTTTCAAAATTTTATGAAATGTGTGCGCAATTCGATGAATATTTTTCAAATTAGTTCCTATTGAAATGAAAAAAAAATGATATTTATAGAAATAAGTTTTAAAAAACTAAATTAAATACGTTGGAAATTCGATTTCAAAGTCGGTCGTGGTCTAGAACTATCTCTTAATACATTTTAAAAATTAATAATTTTTTTGAGAAAATATAAGGTTTATATTTTAGCATGATTTCATTGCCCTTTAGACTATAGTTAAGAAATTTTCATTTTTAATTAATAAAATTCATATAGATGATATTAATTATACTAGATATCATAATAAAATATATCAGTAAAAACTATTAATATTAACAAAAACTAACATTTAAAAAATGTAAGAATTTAAAATATGTACTCTCTTAAACTTAGAAAAAAGATAAAAATAATAAAAATATTGCTACACTATATTTAACATGA
>JAOUZG010030345.1:2264348-2302245 GCA_026289955.1 Argiope argentata | reverse complement strand
TTGTTTTTTAAAAAAGGAATTCATTTGATTTATTTCTCAAAATTAATTCGGTTAGTTAATAAATTTGTTTTATTAATATCTGCTTACAAATGAAGAAATTTTTCTTTAATTTGTGCATATGCTTTCATTACATTTACATTTTATTTACATTGTAATTACACAATATTATTTACATTTTCATTAGAATGCTTCATTTTCTTTATTATCATTTGAGAACATGATGTTGTTTGGATTAGGAGGTTCTGGTGTCTCCGAAATTCAAAGGCATTCTTTTTTCATTGGTAGATACCGAGTCACCTGATTCATGACATTTGAGATTTGTTTTGCCAGTATTGTTTGAAATTTTTAATTAAACTTATTCACTTTAAACTCAATTACTTTTGTTTGTCGATTCTATGAAATGACATCCTCTTCCAGTTTGCTTACGATTTCTTACTTTTAAATATTTAATCTCGCCATCAGAAATTTATCATATTTTAAATTATTTTTTTAGTTTTAACTATCGCAATTTTATAACTATATTTATTCTTTAATGATATCATAAGCGCATTCTTACAGTAAATGTTAGAATATAGTTTTAATATCAATCTGCATTACGTTCACTTTATTTTACCAAATATACAATAGCTTCCAGTTATAGTGAACTCTTCGTCGAAATGACTGGGTTTTTTTTAATCTCAAAATCGGTAGAGCTCCAAAATTTTCTTTGCCAGCTAGAAAAATCGAAAATGAAAGTTTAAAAAAACTATTATTGGAGGGAGAAATTTCGTAATTTTTTCAAACCGATTTAAACTGGTTAATGTCTTAAATTAATTAAGACAAATATTCACTTTAAAAATAATAATGTTCTCACATTATAACTTGAAATTTGCGACCGTAGATTTCACTTTTTTTTCGTTTTTTATATCCGTTATGATAATTTAAATTCATTTTGAAGTTCAGTTTGCAATTCAGTTTAGTTTATTTTGTAAGGAATTCTAGAAAAATTCTCCCAATGAGACATTTTAAAGATGCGACTGGAAAGTGAAATGAAGTTTCAATCATTTGTCAAACTGAATGACGTCATTCACTCTTTGCCTCACTTTCGTAATCAGTTTGGAGTAATTAACTTTCTAAAACTATTTCAAGTGGTAATTTCGCTGACTCTTTTTACAAGTGATTTGATGTCCGATTAGTTTTTGCTGACTTAACGAGAAAAAGACGTACGCTTAAAGGTCATTTAACGAATGAAATATCTTTTCATTCTGCACGTTGCCTTTTACAAACTTTGAAGTTTCGTATTTCCAAATCGTTTTGCACTGTCATGTAAGAAGTGAGAATTTCTATTTGTAATTTGAAAATTTAATTAATAAAGTGAGCGACATAGTTATTATTTTTTTTTTTACATTTATGACTAGTTTTTGTAAAGAAAGTATTAATTAAAGAAATCGGATAGTAAAAAAGCTGCTATTTATATTTATAATTAAAAATAAAAAAAAGTTTTTATCTTTTGACCTAGGAAATTGAAATAAGTATACATATAATCTTTACTTATAATAAAGCACAATGTGTGTGTGTGTGTGTTGGCGGTGTACAGGCCAGACCGCTCGACCTACAGCTACCAAATTTGGTATATGTATACCTTGGGTACCGGGAATGTGCACCTCTGAGCCCTTTTTTTGAATTTTTAATTAAAATTTTAATTAATTAAAAAATAAGTCTAATTTTGACGTTTTTTCGCTATAACTTCCGAAAATATTACAGCACAAAATTGATTTTTGCATCAAGTTAAAGCTCAAAAAATTAGCTCAAAAAATTAGCTTTTCAATGATACTAATGTTTTGACCTACGAATTAAAACTCTATTTTTAATGAACTTTTAAACATTTAATTTAATCGGGTTTTTTTCAACAATTTATTTCGCAATAAATAAATAAATAACATTTTATCTTCTCGAGGATCTCAAAAAAAAAAAAAAAATCAGCTTTTAATAAAATGTTGCCATCACATTTTTCATTTAAAAAAAGTTAATTACACCAAAAATAAAACAGAAAAATATAATTTTTATCACGTGATCATGTGAAATGAAATAAATAGGAAATGTGACATTTTTTAAACAATAAATGCAAGAGAAAATTTTTCTTGATCGTTTGCAATATCAAAATTAACAATTCCATTAAAGAATTAAAGTAAATAAAAATACAAAGTAAAAAATATATTTAAAAAGTGCGACAGTTAAAACTGAAAAAGAATTTTTAGAAAAGCACCAAACGATAATCTTCTGAGAGCGAGATTAATTATTTAAAAGCAAGAAATCTTAAACGAACTTTGAAAATGACGTCATAAGCAATTGATAATCAGTAGTAGTAAAATATTTTTGCATTTTTTTTTTAATTTTTAAACCAATAAGACATCTTTTGAATTGTTACTTTTACTTATGTGAAGAAGATAATGTTACAAGCGGGCGTGCGGCACGAAAACTCGCCAAGGTTGGCCACGTTTGGCGAGGAGCCTCGCGCCAGCTTGATTGGTTTGGCGAAAGGAATAATCTAGTAGCCGCTAGATTGTGCGCGATGTTTTGAGAATTGTCACGAGACTCAGGTGCACGCGCTTCTCGGCTATATAAGGACGAGTAGCCGGCGTGAGTTAGGGAGTTGCTATAGTGATTTGATCGAGTTAGTTGAGAGTTTGCTCTGAAATAAAAAGCGTCTCGCTGGACTAAAGGATGTGTGAGCTGTGTTATTGAGCTCGCTGCGATTTACTGTTGCTGTGCTATATGATAGCTGTTTTGCAAACTGTGTTCATTGTGCGTAAGACTTAAATTTACGCTGTAATTGACTGTTGACTGCTGGATTGTATTTATCTGAAATTTTTACTTTATTAATTATCCTGTAAATAACTGTAAATAAATTTGTTTGTGCTGTCCTCATACAAAGTCCATTCAATCCGAACCCGCTAAGCATAAAAACGTAACAATATTTTGTGCAAATCAAAGAGTTCGCCTTCGTGATTGTAATTTATCTCCGCATTTTAATGAATGAGGCAAAATAAAAACGCATCATCTTTCAACGAAGTAACGTAATATTAAAGCTATACTGGTAAAAGCAGGTCAGCTATTTTAAAACGCATCTTCTTTCAAACAAGCATAAGTAATAATTAACAATGCAGAATTTGTAAAAGCATATAAAAATACTTTTTACCCGTATATTTCGGAGACATCAAAACTTTGTAACCAAAACAAAATCATGTTCTCACATGAGAAAAAATAAATCAACTATCATTCCAAATTAAACATATAAAAATGTCATTTTCAGCATAAAATGAAACAAATATGAAACATGGTATTTTTGGAAAATAGATGCAATGAAACGTTTTCTATGATATTTTATAATACATATATTACTAATTCAATTAAACAGTTTTATTTAAGTCAAATATGGCTTAACATTTACAAGGTATCTTCTGTAATCGGAGCCCACATCTAATTTCTTAATTTTTTTGGGAGAGACATAAATGTTATAACAAATGGTCTAATTGAAATATATAATTAGTAGATTGAGGGAAAAATTGCTGATGAAATACGACTTTTAAATTTTTACATACATCATCTGCTCTGTGAATCATATTTAACTAAATATTCTTGAGACAATAAGTCCTTAAATAAAAAAGTGGTACTCCAACAACTAAATCAATCATCAAAGTTGATCTATCTATGAAAATTTAAATATAACTCTTCAGTAAAAACTGACTATTTTAGATCACCTTATCAAGATATCAAAGAAGCCAATCAGAGTTACTCTAGAATAATTGGTCTAGATTATGAAAATGATGATTGTTCTAAACTTGCAATATTCAGAACTGAATATATCAGCCAGATTTGAAGATAGAAATGTTTATTTATTTAGAAGTTGAAATAGTAAGAATATTTTACAAATATGAATCTATAAGATTAAAGGAATTTAAACCATAATTTTTTCATATATATTTATAAACCTAAAAAATGTTATTATTGACAGAATTTATATATTATTTATAAACCTAAAAAATGTTATTATTGACAGCATTTATATACATCTAAAAATAAAATTAAAAATTGAAGGTTTCAATTAACCCATGAAATTTTTGCTGAATAATTCCTTGAGATCTTAAAAATTATTTAAAAAAATTAGGATGTTTCAATTTCTGAATTGAACATAAATCTTCAATGTCGGACTATTCTGCTTTCAGTTCTTAGTTTTATTTAAAGATATGCTTAGATTGAGTAAAGAGGTCTTCATTTTAATTGAAGTTTCATCATTTCCACTTTAATTGAAAACTGAAATTCACGTACACTGATAGAAAATCAGAGAGAGATGCGGAGTTCAAAGATCAGGACTACTTGAGGCCTACATAATAGTATAAATGAATTATATGACTATCGAAATTTGAAGCTTAAAAATATTTTGCTGAAAAACTTATTATGAGACCAACTTTTATAAAAAAAAAATTGGTTTAACCCTTTAGTCGGCATTATTATTGGCGAACCGACTGGTCGCCAAAGGCGGCTAGTTATAAAATAATTGCAAGAAATTTTTACTAGTTTATTTTTAATTTTGGATTTTATGATGTAACGATCATATTGAATGCTAAAAGTATTTAAAAGACCACTAAAATAATAAGCCAGTTAAATTAATTATTTAGAAATGAATTTATAATAGTTTATAAACAAATGGCAATATACGTTGTTTTATTTCGACCTTCGGTTTAATTTTTAGCTTTACAATTATCTCTTTTCCAACCATTTATGGCATTTGTGATAGTATGCGATTTAGCGTAATTTGAATAAACTCCAAATAAAAGAATTTCAAAATCGCTATCATATTATCATGAAATATAAAATAAACGAAATAATAATATTTGCAAAATACTGATAAGTTCTAATATCAGACTCGTCAAAAATTTTTTTTAATTTCTTTATAAAAGAAAACAAAAGAGTGTCCCAATTTTTAAAATAAAATTTAATCAAAATCTTGCAGTATTTCAAAACAATTTTCAAGAAGAAATTTTTTTTCAATATTTGAATTTCTTATATGTTGAATAATATAATTTATCAGGATATTATCATGCCAGGACATGATATTGTTTTAGGAATGAGGTTTTGTGACGTCAACAGAAACCCTCAGACGAAAAATTGAAATTTTATTGTCTGCTCGAGCATTTCAGAAAATCAGCTTTTAATCGCATTTACAAAAGCTCTGATTTAAAAAAATAAGTTAATGACTACAACAAATAAACCCTAGAAAATGTCATTTTGACCGCGTGATTATACGAAACGAAATAAATTGGAAATGTTATTTTTTTTACACAATAAATGCGAGATAAAGTGTTTTACAATCATTGGTAATACTAAAGGGACTCATTCAATGAAACAATTAAAATGAATAAAAATGTAATTTAACTTGTACGAGCATGTGGTGCTTGCCCGTTCACGAAATGATGTCCATACATGATACATTGAAATATGCATAGCAGATTTCATTTTAATCTTTTTTTTAAAAGAACGAAAATGAGATTTCCATTGGATCTGCCATCACACAAAAGTATCGAACTGTTTTCTATAGGAGATACAAGATAAAATACTGCCTTTATTTTTTGATCTATAACATTATTGAATTGTCCTCAACCGTACTTAAATAGATGCCTTAAAGCTTAAACGTGGGATATTAATCAGGTTATTAAATTACAATTCATGTTATAACTATAAAAAGGGATTACGATATATTTTTGTGTTAAAGGAACCAGAAAAATTTCCTGCTTAGGATTGAGAGAGTTTATAATGCAACAAATACACACATACATTGAATGTTTACGATGAAAAAAAGGCCCAAGAACAAAAGGCTTTTTGCAACTAAAATATTATTTTAAGTAAGAAAAAAATTCAAAAGCACTTACTTCTGAAGGCAGAATTTTATCTCAATCAACGTAACAACAGAAGACAACACAAAATCCATATAAGAATGAAATATCTGATAAAAATTCCATGACGAATTCTATTTCAAGAGAGGAATATTGATAATACACCAAATAAATATAAACTCGATCAAATCAGAACTTTGAATGTCTACTTATTTTGAAGAACTTAAAGTCTGCAAGCTTAAACGATGAAAAATTAAATAGAGGAAAACCAAAATTATATTTTACTGAAAACAAACGAGGAAGGTATACATTAAGTATTCATCTTGAATGAAATACGAAGAAAGTGCGACGATAGTCACGTGGCTACGAAAATTTAATTCAGCGTTTTCCTTAGACGATGGCAGATAGTTAGAATTTGCTGTAATAATCAAAAAAAAAAATGAATGGAAAAAAAAAAAAAGAACGGCGGTAGTTAAATGAATAAAGATGAAAGATAGGCGCATTTTTAAAAGGTTAATCGGTAATGGACAGCTTATGTCTTATCTACGTAAAATATTTAAATAAGAAGTATATGTAAAATATTTTATAGCCAGGACGGTTTTTGTTATAAATAAATATTGTGAAAAAAGATATATAATGTTTTAATGTTATCTTTAAATGGAAATGCTAAGAAAAAAAAGAAAAAACTGCATTTCAACTGTTTATCACGAGAATAAAATCATGGTTAAAAAACTATTATTTCAATATTTTTAAAAACATAATTAGACATACAAATTTAAAGATGTGTGTGTGTGTGTTATACATAAATTTAAAATTTTATATATCAGAGCACTTTTAATTTACCGTTTTGGTACTTTTTCATTAGCCGGGAGTCAGAGAAAAATCACCAATGAAATTTGGCAGAATTCTATATCATTTGGCGATTTTTGTTTTAAAATCACCGTAAGAAACTTAAAAAAATTCTATATTATTTGGCGATTTTTGTTTTAAAACCACTATAAAAAATTTAAAAGAATTCTATATTATTTGGCGATTTTTGTTTTAAAATCACTATAAGAAATTTGGTAGAATTCTATATTATTTGACGATTTTTGTTTTAAAATCACTATGAGAAATTTGGCAGAATTCTCTATTATTTGGCGATTTTTGTTTCAAAATCACTATGAGAAATTTGGCAGGATTCTATATCATTTGGCGATTTTTGTTTTAAAATCAATAAAAGAAATTTGGCAGAATTCTATATTATTTGGCTATTTTTGTTTTAAAATCAATAAAAGAAATTTGACAGAATTCTATATTATTTGGCGATTTTTGTTTTAAAATCACTATGAGAAATTTGGCAGAATTCTATATCATTTGGCGATTTTTGTTTTAAAATCAATAAAAGAAATTTGGCTGAATTCTCTATTATTTGGCGATTTTTCGCTGCGCCCGGATAACGGAAAAGTGACAAAGATTTTTTTAACACTTAAAGGTTTTAATGATTATAACCATTGAACTATATCCCATTTTTTGATATTTTCTATTCAGATATTTGTTATTTTCATACTAATTCCAAAAGAAATATTATGTATTATGTAATATGTTACTTCATTTAAAAAAATAAGATTCATTTTTTATCTCAATAAAGGTATAACTAACCATTTTAATGAAAAAGAAATGAGATATCTAAAGCAGATATCAAAAATACTGAATATGAATACTAGGGAAAACAATGAAGACTGACTTAAAACCTTTTCTGTCATAAATGAAATAAGAATTTTTATATAAGCATTGATTAACAGCTAAAAATAAAAAAAAAAAATGAACTGAAGAGATTATATATTTTTAGTAAAAAACAAGTAATAAAAAAACAAATTTTAAAAATCAATTCCTACTTAGGCTATTAGAATTTTTTTAATTTAATTATTTTTTATTAAATAAGTGCACTTGTTGTTGTTGTTCTATTGTTCCCCTTTACAACGGAAGGAGGGGTGCAGTAGATTCTGTGAGTATGACCTCTGAGCACTTGAGGGCAAAAATCTGACTTCTAGCTCACACCCTTTTTTACGGGGCGGACTTCATTCATTCATCCACAGATCGTAATTTAGATCTGGAACAGAGAACGATCACCTCTGATCCAGTACCCTCAGTAGTATTACTCTTCACATGGAGAGCTTTGTGACCACGACAGATTTAACGTCCACCACAAGCGGATAATCTTTTGTAAGCAGGTTTGAACTCGCAATCCAAGGGATACGAAACCAATGCCCTTCCAACCAGGCTATCCCTGAGTCACAATTACAATTACTATAAGTAATTGATCAAAATATTATACAAGCATTTGATTTTTTACGTCAATTGAGGATTCAAAGCTAAGGGAGGAAACGCAAAATGTGTGAATTTTCTACATCAGTTGGGGTAACACAGTACTGATTAGAAATTTCTAGTTTTCTTTGTTCTGTATTTTTTAAAATTCAAATGTACTTCAAAAGGAATCGAAAAAAAATAACAATCTTTAATTTTAAATACATCAAACATTATGAGAATAAACAGAATCATTTGGAATAATCGTTCGAAAACATGCTAAGCCTAACCTCATTGGCGTGGAGGAGAAACAAACAGAATTAGTTACTTATTTGGCGGTGGGAAACGAAGATTTTTGGCGAGAAAGTTAGTTTTCAATTAATTAGTAAAAAATAAATGAATTCATATTTGAAAGAACTGTATTAACATCAAATGTCATCCACTACAAGTTTTAAAATTTTTTCTTGAACTTGATTGGATGAATAAAAGATATTTTATTAATGATCGAAAATTTTAACGAGATATATTTATATATAGGGAGAGTGTGAGTTTATAGTAGGAATTGAATAACTTCAAGAGCAGCAAATACTTAATAATGCCCTAATGATGCTCGCTAATGATTTTTGAATAATAATGAATTATATTAACGACACCATAGTTTCCTTGAGTTGAATTATATTAACGACACCATAGCTGTATAATATAGCCAATGACTTTTCTAAACTGAAACAAGACAATGCATCTATTTATTTCATTTTATCATGTCATCTAAATTAACCCTTAAATACATTAGAAAAGTTATGAATCAAAATAATTGTTATATTATACATTATATATGCATTGTTATGTAATTCTTTTGTTAAAATTTCCAAGAATTTTTCTTATTGTAATTGTTTCTATTTTAAATTTTTTAAATTTCTTTTGTTATTTTTTTTTTGTAAAACAATAGGTAAAGATAAAATTTCCAACTAAAATAGAAAGTTAATATTGTGTTAAAAAAAATACAAAATTTTTCGCTTTTTGCTTAAATGTGCATTTTGGAGTTTCTAGCCAATTTGGTGTCAGAACAAAATACTGAAATGAATTAGTCTTCTAGATATTTCGAAATTCAAGTATATATAATTTCAGATTTTCTCTTATAATGTTTTGACAACTCTTTTATAAAATCCATGTATGTAAGTTTTCTATAAATTGAATTTCGTATAGTAAAATTTGACAAAATAGAACGATTTCTACATCACGGTCCCCTGGCAAATGTAACCGATCATATTTTCTGACAGACCATAAATTTAAGCTGTGCAGTGATGTCATATCGCATTTCTACTTATAAAATTTGCATTGTTTTTTAATAAGCAGTTTGTACTATTGTACTATGAATTTGACATTTATTAACATTTATTGATATTTTATTAATTTAATAATAAAATTAATTAATTTCATTAATTTTATTTTATTAATTTTACTAATTTAATTCAATTAATTTAATTGAAAGAAAAAACTTTTAAAAATAAAAAAAATAAAGAGATTACATAATTTTTTTTACGTGAAATGCCATTGCTTGTTATCTAAATATCTAGAAGTTCAAGATCGTAAAAAATATTCTCTTTCTTTTTACTGTCTCTTATTCCAAGTATATAAAAAAAATTCTCAAATCGTTAATAAAAATTCGTGAAAGTTGGATTAATGTTTAAACTTTGAATCTTCTTGAATTAATAAAAATGAAATTTGCTACGCATATTTCAATGTATCATATCAGAATATAATTTCTTGAGCGGTCAAGCACCACGTGCTCGTGCAAGTTAAATTATGTTTTTATTCATTTTAATCGTTTCATTGAATGAGTCACTTTAGTATTGCCAACGATCCAAAAAAACTTATCTCGCATTTATTGTTTAAAAAAATATCACATTTCCTATTTATTTCATTTCATATAATCACGCGCTCAAAATGACATTTATCTATGTTTTATTTGTTCTAATAATTAACTTTTTTAAAATCTGAGCTTTTGTAAATGCAATGGTAATGCGTTATTGAAAGCTTATTTTTTGAGATACTTGTTCAGATAATAAAATTTCAATTCTTATCCTACGGATTGTTTTAATTTTCGCCTACGGTTTTTATTTTTATTTTTTGCATACAGAATTTTTGTTGACGCCATAAACTTCATTCCCAAAATAACATCATGTTCTGACATGATAATATTTTTGGGAATTATATTTTATTTTGTGTAAATATTACAGTTAAATTACCGACATATTATTATTAAGAATAACCGAAGATATTATAAATAAGCAGTAATCTTTGGTCACCAGACCACTCGTCGGGAATATTGGTCATATTTAATTTAATTTGTTTGGATATAACTCTATATCTGTGATTTCATCAAATTCTCAGTCATTAACGTCCAGTTATTTTACTTATTTTGAGTATGTCCTGTTTATTATGTGCATGGGGTTTTGTAAGAGACCAGTCTCGTGATATCATAGAGATACTAAATTCTAAATACCCGGTTCGCCTATCTTTTAAATTCCGTGGTTTTAAAGCTCCAATAGGAGATTTAACTTAAAGAGAATCTGTCTTCTTTGGCTTTCAATAAAAATCTCATGATTAAATATTTGATTAAACAATAAAATATTTTGAATTACATTAGAATCAGTGACAAGAAAAATTGTTAAGCTCTAAAATGGTGTGAAATTAATTTCTCTGCAATAGGATTTTTTGTATTACCTTAAAAAAATCCAACATTTATTGGTTTTTAATTAAAAATTCTAATTTAAAATTCAAAAAAAATTCTAATTTGCATAATTTAGCTCCCCAAAATACATATGGCAAAATTTGATTGTAATGTTTATTTTGTATATCGTAGATTGGCAACACAGAAACATTCATCATTATTATTACTAGCGATAGACTAATATTTCGAAAAGAAGAACACTGAAAGGTTTCCATTGATGTCTTTCTGTTTAATTAACTAATGAAATTCAGGCATCGCCTTCAAACAGATTTCTAACCCGTTTTCATAAAACAACTGGTTTTTTAAAAGTAAAATTGTCACATTTGAAAATTGTTTTTTTAAATTAAGCAAACCAGTTTTCCGGAAAGTCTGAATATTTATCTTCCTCTTCCTCTGCTTCTTCTTCATCTTCTTCAAAAAAAAAAAAAAAAAAAAAAAAAAAAAGAAAGAAAGAAAGAAAGAAAGAAAGAATTGTATCGATTGGGATCGATTAGTCTAGCAGCTGTAGGCTTAGGGCAACGACTTCAACAATTGTAGGTATATTTGAATTTTTGTTAAATGAATTAAAAAATTTAAATACGGAAATAAATTTGAAATTATTATATACTTTAGAAGAACGAATTCAAGACAGAAGACAAGTAAAATTATCAACTCTTTTACTGTACTTGCAAAATCCACAAAACTCTTCTCGTTCAGCGAAGAAATCTAGTGTACTTTCTTTAGCTTCAAAAACTAAAATTGCTAAGTTATCTAAAAAGATATTATCTAGAATATTTCCCTAAGTCTTTTGTGGAAATCGACTCTGATGAAGAGCAAAATTAAGACACTACTTAGTGCAATAAAAGAAGTCATGGAAGAATCATTTCATAAGTTTCTTGAAGACCCTAAAGAAAAATTTACAAATCCAAAGACACTGAAAACTGAATTTTTATTATTTTAGGCAACGAATAAAATAACAATAAAAAAATAGAGTCATTATATGATACCCTGAAATCTATAAAATTAAGCTTGGTAGCTAATGAACGAGTAATTTTAACCCTTTGCCCTCCGAAAAATAATTAGATGCGCAATTATTCATCTTATGCAAAGATTTGTTTATTGCTATGAAAAATAAATATACACAATTTTTTTAAGTCGAATTTCTTTGAAAAATTAATCTACATCTTTTAACCATTATGTAGGGAATTTTAACAATAAAATTTGAAAAATAAATAAATAAAACGTCAAAATGATGTACAACCTTGAATGGTGAGTCATAGGCATAGTCGGAGTGCAAAGGGTTATTTTCAGGCAATACTGTGTTTAAAACAAGAACAAGACTTAGTCAATGTTGAGTGGATATTTTATGTTTTTTTAAATTCCTTTTTTTCTTAGGAGATATTAAAATTAATGAAAATAATATAAATATTATTTGAAATTTTTGTTTCAGTTTTCGTTATTTTGTGTAAGTAGTATGTAAATATATTCCTTATTTTTTATATTTCGACTTTAACTTTGATATTGATTTCAGTTTTCGTTATTTTATATAAATAAAGTAAAATATCTTCCCCCCCTTTTTTTATTTTACATCAAAAATTCGAAAACCGGTTAAAGCTGCATTTTTTTTTGGAAACGCTGAATTCGAAAATGGTTTTTTCAAAAATTCGGTATTTGTATAAACCCTACTAATAATTAATAGCGTTTACCAAGTAACATTTTTGTATTTCTACGCAATGTTAAAATAACACATAGATACAATATCTAAAACTTTCGAGGCTGCAAGTGAAGTCGTCCGTTCAACTCTAAATGAATCCAATTCTTTTTGTGAACTCGTCTTTAGGCCTTTTATAAGAAAAAAAGGTTACAAAAAGTAAAATACACTAAAAATCAGTACAGGAAATCGCATCGAATTTAATCGTCCCTTCCTATTTTGGAGAGAAAAATAATCTTCTTTCTTTATCAGGTCTAGTCTTTAAAGCTGCTGAGGTAGCCAAATTCAGGACAAGATATCCTTTTTGCCCCGAGAGTAATCTTCTGATCTCTAAATGATATCTTTTTCTGAATCTAAGAAATTGTATAAAAGATTTGTGGCAATATGATATAGCAATAATATTGTTATAAACTTTGTGTAAATTAGATGTTAATATTGTAAACATGTATGAATTTTTGAGCAGATATCTTTTTCTGAATCTACGAAGGTGTACATAAGATTTGGGGTTATATGATACAGAAATAACATTGTTATAAGTTTTGTGTAAATTAGATGTAAATATTGTAAACATGTATGAATTTTTGAGCAGATATCTTTTTCTGAATCTACGAAAGTGTACATAAGATTTGGGGCTATATGATACAGCAATAATATTGTTATAAATTTTGTGTAAATTAGACGTAAATATTGTAAACATTTATGAATTTTTGAGTAAATATTGTAAATATGTACGAATTTTTGAGAAAATATTGTAAATATACACGAATTTTTGAGTAAAAATTGTAAATTATGAATTTTTGAGTAAATATTGTAAATATGTATGAATTTTTGAGTAAATATTGTAAATATTTGTAAATAGTTTAGTTGTATAAAATCACCTGTATCAGAATCGCACGTCAACGAGAAACGACCTTTCTAAAGGGAATTTCAATAGAAAATAACCATTTTCGACTAATTTGGCGAGGTAGGTGTGTTGGCGACGTAATGAGGTCGCTAACGGTTTTTACTACACGTTAAAATGTGAACGTGCAGTAATTTCTCAGAAATTGAGAAATAAAGATTTGTTCCTAAGGAAGGCTGGAGAAAGTTCCACACTCGTTCGGTAGAGTATGTGGTTCTGTGCTTGCTCCACCCACTTTAGAGGGACACTATTTAAGGCACGGCTTAAGTACAAATCAAGTAGCCGAAGACATAAGTTTTGTCGATCTGAGATGGCAAACTCCTTGCGCCGGTGCCTCTAGCCACATTCCTTGTGTCCTTGAGGGGAATCAGATCAGTTTGAGCAACGATCTACGTTGGTTTTCTTAGCTTGAGAGGTCGTCTTTTCACTTGCTGCCGTGTGGATCTACAGTTTCGCTGTTATTTAAAATTAGAGGATTGAGTTAATTCATTGTGAATTTTTAACTTGTGTGGCGTATATTCAATACGCGTTTTCATAGAAAATAAAGTCTGCATATTGGAATCGTTCTTATGTCAGAATTTTTCATAACATAATAAAAAGAAAGCCAGAAAATTGTTCAGCCGTAGAGGAATGCTTATAAGTAAAATAACGTTTTTTTTCCAAAAAAAAAAAAAGAAGATGTGTTTAAAAAGTATTCGATCCTTTTAAGTTTCTTGTCGTCAATCAAAGGCTTCAGGAAAAGATTTATGTGAAAAAAAATCTATACTAGTATTATAAATGGGAAAGTTTGGATGGATGATGATGATAGTCAATCATGCCAAAACAGCTGAACGAAATTGATGAAATTTAGCAAAGAGATAGATTATAGTCTAGAATAGGACATAGGCTACTATTTATTCTGGTTAGATAAGCGGTTAATTTTTTATTAATTAATAACTAATTTTCTTTCCAAAAATATTCATTTCCCACACTCTTCTAAGGTTAGGCTTAAAATGTTTACGACCGATCATTTCAAACGATTCTGTTTATTTTCTTAGCGTTTGATGCATTTAAAATTAAACATTGTTAATTAATTGATTTTTTGGGATTCATTTTGTAGTACTTTTGAATTAAAATGTTACAGAATAAAGGAAATTAAAAATTCCCAATCTGTATGGCGTTACCCAAACTGACGTAGAAAATTCAAGGATTTACGTTGCCCCAATTGAAGTCGAAAATTCACGTATATGCATTATGCTGTAATATTGTTGACAACTGTATTTTTATTTTAATTAAAAGTTTAAAAATTATGAGTATAATACTGTTGTAGCTATCTCGATCGATAAATAGAACAGACTTGACTTGATTTTAAAGAAATACCGACTTGATTTGCTATTTTGCTTTATTTCGGGTAGAAACAGTAAAAAAAATTGTTTTTAGGTTAGTTATGTTCTCTTCCACGCTTACGAAATCGTGGGTAAAATCTAATTTTTTATAATTGCTTAATGAAATCAGATTGAAGCCAATTCCTATGTTATTAGCTCGAAGACAGTATTTCCTAGTCTAAACAGAAAGTTGAAAAAATTGCAGATGCTTTAAACACCAAATTTTTTCTGCTAGCAATGGATGGTTAGATATATCTCATCTTCAAACCAAAATCATATTTAAATCACTATTCGAAATGACAGATGCAAAAGAGAATTCCTATGAAGATTGCCTGGAGCAGTTCTATTAATTGGGAACTAGCCATAAAGATAAGAATATTTTTAATTTGAAATTAAAATGATTTGCGCTTCCTTGTCTCATCGATTAACAATTTGAGTGAATAATGAAGAAGCAAAACATAGAAAAGGTGCAAAGAGTGGATGACAATTCTATATTTTACAAATCAAAATAAAACCTCTTTGGAGAAGCCGATCTTGGTTTTAACACAGAGTAGTAGTTGTATGATGCTTCAATATGATTAAAAGTTGTTTATTATCATGTCAGAAAATGATGTTATTAAATAAGGTTTGAGGCATCAACAAAAATCCATCGGCGAAAAATTGAAATTTTATTATCTGCACGAGCATTTAAAAAAATAGCTTTTAATAACGCGTTGGCATTACATTTACAAAAGCTCTGATAAAAAAAATAAGTTTATACCTACAGCAAATAAAAACTAGAAAAATGTCATTCTGAGCACGTGATTATATGAAATGAAATAAATAGGAAATGCGATATTTTTTTGTAAACAATAAATGCGAGACAAAGTTTTTTGGATCGTTTGCAATTCTAAAGTGACTCATTCAATGAAACAACTGAAATGAATAAAAATATAATTTAAGTCGCAGCAGCACGTGGTGCTTGGCTATTCAAGAAATTGTGTTCTGACATGATACATTGAAATATTCATAGCATATTTCATTTTAACCTTTTTAAAAATTATAATTCAAAATTAAAGCCGGTTTCTTTTCTATGTCCACAGAACTTATTTTTCATGAATCTGATCAGTGATTATATAGATATTGCATAAAAAAAGTTAATTCCCTAAACATGAAAGCAAAATTAATAAATGAGTAAAAATATAAATAAATGCTTTTCCAATGTTTTTTCATGTCTGAAAGATGTGGGTGTCCCCGTCCTTGTTAATGCAAGGTGTTCTTATGATATTGAAAAAAGACGTATTGTAAAGAGAAATCTTTCATTTAAGAACTATTGATATAAAAGCATTCTATATAGAAAAACTGTCTATTTTTAAAAAATATATATATCTCTTTTTCATCTGGCTTTTAAGCACATGAAAGGTAAGGCAAAAAAAAAAGTCGAGGCAGCTTATTGCTAAATTCACCTCAACTATTATGGACTGGGCGTTTACTTGGAAGGCAGCCATATGGAAAGTGGATTATTTGTTTGTTTTCAGTTCTCTTAAAAAAAGGGGATATCGACTATCTCATGCAGTAGGATATACAAAATTAAAAAAAAAAGAAAGAAGGAGAGCAAGAATTTTTAAAGAATAATATTTTTCTTATAAAATGATGTAGATCTGAATTTCTCTCTTACTTTTTTTATTCAAACAGAGAAACTTCTACTATCGAAATGAAACCCCTTGTAAAGTTATCTGTACAATATTTTTTTTAATTAAATAATCATCAATTAGGGGTGCCGATAAAAATGCTAAGGAATTTTTTTTATCTTTTTCATTATCTTTTTAGAGGAAAAAAAAAAACAAAGATTAAAAGTTATTAACACTATTCTTTCATTTTTGTCGGCAAAAAAATAAAGTGATACCCCCCCCCCCATAAAATATTCATTGAAATAAAATGCTCAAATTTTCTGAAATTTTATTGTAATAATGTTAATTAATAAAAATGCTAAAAATTTCAAACTTTTAATTTATTTTTAACTAATAAACTACTTTAGTAAATCAACAGAAATTAAGTAAAACATTACAATTAATTTATTTAAATAAAGTTCTAATTCCTCCAGGACTGTCAATTTTTTAAATCTATTTTGTCAACTAAAGAGATGAGAAAGTCTGAAAAATAATTGCAGTAGTATGAATTTGTTAACTATTTTATTTAAAAGCTCTCAGCATTAAAAAATATTACAAATTCATAATAAATTTCTCGAATTTTGGCCACACGAGTTTTCTCGTGTTTTGCACGAACAAAGAGAAAGAGAGAAACTATAATGACTCATCTCATAATTTTTGGACTGCTAAACGTTCAATACGAACTTGGTAAGTCTCGAATTTTCATCGGTTTGGAGATGAAACCCGTAAGAGTTTCCCCGATGGGTCAGAAATTTGGCGATGATCTCATAAGGCCGATGGCGCTCTGTGAAGTCAGGATTTTCACACTGATTCGACGCTGGAACAAATGACTGTATAGGAATAACAGTTATGGTGAAAATTAATAATCTGACATTTCTTTCATATCCATTTTCAAAATTTTGTGTGATTTACTAATTGATAACCCCTCATAAACATTCAATCTTCTTAATTTTAATAACTGTAATAATCTTAATTTGATGTGCATGAAATTCTTTGTTTTATTATCATTAGAAGAGGGTGCTATTTTGATTAGGAGATTTTGGTGTCTCTAAAGTTTAAAAACTAAAAATATTCGTTTTTCATCATCTGACCCATAACATTTGAGGTTTGTTTTGCCAGTATTGCTTGAAATATTTAATTTAAGTTACTATCAATTGCTTTTTGTTTGTCGTTTTTATGAATTCCATTTTGTTTATGATTTATTACTTTTAAATAATTAATCTCGCGCTCAAAAGATTATATGTATATATATATTCTAATTTTCTTTCAGTTTTAACTATCGCAATTTTGTAAAACGCTACTTATATTTATTCTTTGATGTTATTATAAGCGCATTCTTACTTGTTCTATTTCTCGAAATAATATAAATATTATAATATAATTTTAATAACAATCTGCATTACAGTCACTGTATTTTACTACATACATAATAGCTTCCAGTGATAGTGAACCTTTCGTCGAAATAAACTGTTTTTTTTTAATCTTAAAATCGGTCGAGCTCCAAAACTTTGTTTGCTAGCTAGAAAAATTGAAAATGAAAGTTAAAAAAAATTATCATTAGAGAAAGATAGATAGAAATTTTGTAAGTGATTGTTTAAAATGGTAAATGGTTTTAATTAACACTTCTTTGCATGATGATGGAAATTTCCATCATAATATTTAGTCAACAAAAAAAGGTACTCAAAACCCTGTACTGTACTGTAAATTTGTTGTTGCTGGCAACTTTTTAAGCGACTATTGCGTACAAAAAAACGCAGTTGTCAAAAAATAGCAAACGTCACTGTCAATTACCAGGCCTACAACTTGTCATTCCGCTGTTTGTTGTGACTGGAAGAAATGAGCGATATTTTAAATTGTTTTATGGAAATTAATTTATTATTAATAATTATTAATTAATTAAATTATCATACAGAATAAAGAAGATTTAGTAAAGAATATTTTTTTATTTATTTAGTACTGAGCTAAATATGTGACAATGCATGATGATGTAAATTTCCATCATATTGTTTTTTACATAATACATATTTTTATTTACACCAAGATTTTTTTAAAATATTTTTCCTTTAATCTAGAGCATTAACTACATCACCCTGATTTTTTTTAAAAAGAAAAAATCATGCAAAGAAGGGTTAATCAAGACAAATAATGATTTAAAAACAATAATGTTCTCACATGATAACTTGAAATTTGCGACCATAGATTTCATTTTTTTTGTTTCAATTTCATTACCCAAAGGGAGGATTTCCCTTCTGGGCTACCATAGATTCCAAATTTTCTTTTTTACTCTATTTTTGAAGTGAGTTTCTTTGGACTTCGCGTTTTTCTCAAGTAGTCCTGGTTCGAACAGACTAAGAATTATTTCGCCCTTAATCCTGTTTGAAACTACATTTCCAGTGAGTTTAAAATAAATTTATTAGATTTGAACCAACGATAAATATATTGTAGGTAGAATAAAAATAACTCGGAAGAATTCGTAGATGGATTATCCAATTTTAAAGGAGATGAAGTAATGAATGGATGAAAATTTTATTCGCCCATTCTTTCATTTCATTTCTTTATAAATTATTGAAGATTAAAAGATTATATATATTGGATCAATTTATCTCGTTGCAACTGAACAATTTTGTAGTAAACTTTTTTTTGTCGTCAATCACTCCTTAGAAGTTAAAAGTCAATAAATCTATTCGTAGATAATTCCCATTTCGTCTTTTGTGTTTAGGATTTGTTGTACTGTTATTTTGTGATTCCATGCTTGAATATCAACTTCAAGGTCTGAGAGTTGCTGGCTCAAGATTCAAATTCTTAGCAAAATAATATTCAGAAACTTTTTATCTCCAGTTTCCTGGGACAAATTTTTTAATGTTTACTCAGATGTACACAGTTATATATTTAGTAGTTTAGTAAAAAGTATCTGGTATAAAATAATAATTCAACGTCTAACATTAATATGATTTCAAAACATAAATTATGAATGAACTTTTATCGAGAAATTCGAAGCTTTTTAAATCTGATTTTAACATCCGAATCAGCAAACTATTTCGATTTCTTTTTGATCAATACGGAAAGACATTAATCACATACAAAGGACATTATGCTTTCCCTGTTTCAAACTTCTAAAATGCAATATTGAACATGATTTTTCAAAGAGAAATGCTTTAAAAAAGAACTGGCTTCCTGAAGGTCCATTAAGCTCTGACAACTAGCATTTTGTGATGTTAGATTCAGGTACTTTTTCTCCTTTTACTTTAAAACATCACTTCCTGATGATTTCTGATTTCCATTCCATTATGTCCTCGATTTTCTTTTTCTTATATTTTTTAGAAAATATTCATGTTTTCATGGGACATGCTGCATCAAAATCCTTCATTGACTGAAATTTTCCGATTTTGTTTTCACTACTACCATGGAATTATTTTTAAGGCTTTTTTTATTTCGCTTTTGAGTCTTTTAAAGTGTTACTCATTTCGGTTTTTTTTTTCTACAAAATAGTTAAAGTGAAAAATTGAGAATCATTGGTTTTTAATTCTGAGGTGACTGCTTTAATTTACGATTAATTATTTATTCAATAATGTCAAAACTTATGATACAAAATAGTTTATTTATAGGAAAACTACCGATACCTTTATCCCCATGGTTCGGGTAATTTCACGTACTATTGAATTCTATAACTATATAAATCTCGATTAAATTTGAATGTGTATTATTAAAAGAGTTTATCGGGTTTATAAACTAACCATCGTGCTTAAAAGGATTGAAAAAGACAGTTTCAATGAAAATGACTATTATTTATGTTCAATTTTTTTATTGAAGGTACATAGATAACTCAAACTATGCGAATTATTATTTTATCACAATAAGCAACTTTTGCATTAAAATGTTTGGGATAACTTTAAAATTATAAAAAGAAGTTAAAAAATGATTATCAAGTACTGATTTTTAACCTAATATTTAACATTTTATTGGGAAGCTCACATTAATTGCATTCTCTCCCATCTTTTTTAAAAATAATAATTCCAACCTTTTTCGGTGAACGTTGATTGCAGAAACTCATGACCAACGAAAAATCATTGATTGCGCTTCATTCATTTTTCCCTAGTAGCATATAAATATAGTACAATATTGATCAATATTCGTATTATATTTTAATATTATATATAATTGTTTAATATCATAAAATACCGCACAATATTGTACAATATTATGCTACAGGATGTGCTACCTGGATTTTAGAACAATCTAGTTCTGAAAAATTGAATGAAGCGGTTTCTTCTTCAGTCACGGAATTCAGTACACTTCATTTTATTTTCATTCGGAAAAAATTCTAAGAAACATATAACTGAAATTAGTATTAAATATAACTAATAAAATTGTTTGTAATATTGGCAATTATTTTGATTTTTTATTTCTTTTTTACAAAAAAAAATCGTAGTAAATAACCTAAACTTATATATTTCTTTATTTTTAATTCTGAAGAGGACACAAATTTCAAGAAAAAAGGTATTCTTACCAAAAATAAATAATACACGTAAAGAATTATCTACAAATGCCATAGACTCATAATGAGAAAGTAAAGGTGAGTTGAATGACTCTTTCAAAAGTAACACGAATCTGATAGCGATTATGAAAATTATTCGCCAAGCACTAATGAAAAAGATAATTTGTGCTAATACGTAAAGAAAATAGATGACAGAATATTTGATGCATTCTAAAGATGATAATGAAGATGGTAATACGAAGCAAAGTACTAAAACTGCTGTTAATAAAATATTGGGAGAAAAAACAAGATTTTTTTTCTAGCAGATCATCTCTTCAAATCATTATCAATGGTGTTCTCAATCCGATCTAATGGAATACGCCAAGCGATACAATACATAAAGTTATTCTTCCTTTATAATTATTCTATTACAATAATATCAGAATACATAGAAATACAAAGAGTTCTATGAAAACAATGCAAAAGCAAAGATGTCAAAACACATTTTTATCGAAAAGTTATACACAAAACCATGATAAGAATGATGTTAAATGAAAAGTAATGTATTTGTACTACTAGAATATTCAAGAAGAGAGTATTCGAATGGAATGAAAACAAAATTTGTGGTTTCAAAAATTTCAAAAACAGTCTTTATTACGAAAACTATTCAAAATAAGAAGAGGAAAGGGAGAGATAAAGTGGTTATTATCAATTCATCAAACACAGTATTCATACATTTATTCTATTTTAATATGAAGTAAGGTAACTGTGAGTATTAAAATGCCAGAACTCTGAAAGTTTATATTTATAAACTATATTCAAGCCTGAAAAAGATATGAACTTTTGTTGATGTTTAATTCTTTTTGTTTCTCTTTCCTCTTGGATGAGGTTTATAAATTTATGAGTACGTAATATTTTTTGTTAGATTTTTTTTTCAATTCTGTTTAATTTATTTAGAAGAGCGTTTTTTTTGCAGTGTTTCTTTTCTGTTTATAATATGTAAATATTGTTATAAATTTTGTGTAAATTAGATTATATGTATTGTAAATATTCATGAATTTTTGAGTAAATATTGTAAATATTTTAATCGTATAAGATTAATTGTAATGTAATCGAGCGTCAGTGAGAAAAGACCGTTCTAAGGGGATTTACAACAAAAGACCAGCATATTTGACTAATTCGGCCATGTAAGCGTGTCGGTAACATAATGAGGTCACTAACAGTTTTTACTACACTCTAAAATGTTAAGTAGAAACTGTGAAATAAAGGTTTGTTCCTAGAAAATGTTGGAGAAAGTTCCACTAACAGAACGAGCAAGTGGCTTCTGCATTTGTCCCGCCCACTTTACTGGGACGCTATTTAAGGCGCGGCTTAAGAAGGGGAATCAGATCAATTCGGAGAACGAGTAACGTCAGTTGGTTTAGCTTGAGAGGGCGTCTTTTCTTTTTGACGCGCGTTCTATAGCTTTGCTCTAAACCAAAATTATCGGTTTATGTCGAGTTAATTTGCGGTGAATTTGTAGCTTATGTTGCATATATTTAATACATGTTTTCCTAGACAATAAGGTCTGCATCTTCGCATCGTTCTTGGGAGAATTTTCGTAGCAATATCGTATATCTTCTTTTCGTGTTTTCTAAAATTTTATTTATTTCCAATTTACTTTTATTTAAGTGTATATGTTTTATTAGTTATAATCTTTTTTCTCACTGATTGCAGTATGTATTTGTCTAGCTTTACACATTTTAGATGAACAGGGTCGGCATGGGATGTGAAAAAAGTAAAGAATAAAAGATGCAGATAGATCAGCATAGTTTCACTTTAATTCATCTTTATCATGATGAGAGTGATTAAATCTTACATTTACCGGGAAAAGCTGGAGATAATGATTATTTTGTGAAAACTTAGAAAGTTCTATTAAGCATCTACAAATTTATGAGGAAAAAAACAGGTGGAAACCTAAAGACTTTCGTAAAATCTGTGAACTAATATTTATTTATTCATGCATGTAAGATTTTGATGCTCCATTGAATATACTGTAAAATTTTAAAACTCCAAAGAAACATACATTGACATTAAAATTATATCATTGCATTAAGAAATTCAGAATCATTTCATAACATACGCTGTAATTTCAAAATGTTTATTTTTGTTAAATTATCCGCACGTGTTTTAATCTTAAATAATATGCACGATTTTCCATGGGTTTTTTTCATAATAGCGGTTAGATGAAAAAACATATAAACGAGCTACACATATAGCAGTTTCTACATTCGACAACTTTTTGCGGAATATGATTTAATTAAGCTTCAGAACTTACTTTAGTTCTAAAGCTTATATTTATTTATTCGGAAGAATGTTTTATACAGCATTGGTAACGTCAAATTCCTCTTAGTAAAGAACTCCGCATTTAAAATTATATAAAAATAATCCCCTTAAAACTTAAGTAGTAAAAATGTAGTAAAACTTCATTAAATTTATCAAAATATTATTATACCATTTAGAGCTCATTTAGGTAGTGTTTTATAGCTTGTATTTCTATTATCTTTATAAAAAGATTTAAATATATTGATATTTAGACCGAAATATTTAATATTTTAATCATCTTTCTTCATCTACTTTTACATAATTTTTACTGAGAATTACAGCAGAAGAGTTTTAAGCACAAAAATATATATTTAATTTCATAGCAATACGACTGTATAAACGCATATTTTTCAAAAATAAAAAGTGTCGACGCAAAATTTCTTTAAATTATTAAATTATTTTATTATTTTTTAAAAAAACATTAAATCGAAGAAGAATCGTGAAGTTATAGAAATGAAATTGATATAACTAAAAAAAGTAAGTTTTCTTTTAAGTTTCTTTCTATATAGTAAAAATAACTCTAGGAATAAAAACATAATCATTTTACTACCTTAGAGACACATTTGTACCAACTTTGGTAGTTCTAGATCCAAAGTTCATTTTTATAGGACTTAAGGAATGACTTTTACATATTGAATGCCTCATCACACAATTGAAGACAATATGTCAGTCTAGATACATTGTATTTAAAAAAATAAGAAGAAGGAATCATTCACGTATTTGAGAAACTAATTATACTTGGATTATTTTAAATCTAAAATATTTTGTGTGAATTTTTAATATTATTTGTTACGAATTTGTAATATTAGTTGTTACGAATTTGTAATGTTAGTTGTTACGCAATTTGTGATATTAGTTTTTACTAATTTGTAATATTATTTGTGACGAATTTGTTATATTATTTGATATGAATTTGTTACATTATTTGTTACGAATTAGTTATATTATTTGTAACAAGTTTGTAGCATTAGTTTTTACGAATTTGTGATATTAGTTTTTACTAATTTATAATATTAGTTGTTATGAATTTGTTATATTATTTGTTGCGAATTTGTCATATTATTTGTAACAAATTTGTAATATCAGTTGTTACGAATTTATAATATTAGTTGTTACGAATTTGTAATATTATTTGTTACGAATTTGTTACAATAGTTACGAATTTGTAATAATAGTTGTTACGAATTTGTAATATTATTTGTTACGAATTTGTAATATTAGTTGTGACGAATTTATGATATAAATCTAATTTAAAGAAGGCAATTTTACAGAAATAGAAATAGCTGCTGTATTGTTGTGAGTCAATGACCCCCAGTTTTGGTGTCTGTTTGTAGACTTATCAACAAATAGAGCAGCAAAAATGAAGAATAAAAAATATTCGGAAATCTCGGAGGTATCTGCATTAGGTCTTGAGTTCCTCATTTTTACTAGAAGTTCCTTCATCCTGTCATAAAAAATATAAAAATCTGAGAGACAGTCTTGAAGAATCAGTCTGTCTTAGAGATTGATGGAGAGAGAGAATTAAATTCAGCTCAAGTGAGTAGTTAAGCGAAGTCTCCAGCGAATTGTTTATTAGCAATTTCTTAACTTCGCGATGTCGTTTGCTGATCACGCTGTTCTTGTGTATTTCGGCCTGGTTTTACATTTATGCATTCGCATTGAATAAAGATTTTTCACCATAAGTCATAACAATAAAACTTATACCGCTGCTATAGTTTTACTTACCACTGGTTCTGGGATTGAAGGTATTACCTCCATCATTGGCGATGATAGTTCCTTCGGCTTGAAGAAGAAATCCACAACGCTTTCTATAAAAATTAAAAGAAATAAAAGAATTCAAATTTTGTTGAAAGCAGATTAAATATAGCATCCAAAAATTATTTTTTCTCCTTTTTGAAAAATTATTAAAATAAAAAAAAAATTTTTTTTTGTATTCACTGAAGAAACTATTGATGTTCATTTATAGAGAATGTTTAGAACATTTTTAATTGCTTATCACATTACTTCTAATCAATATGAGATATTCAAATGGATTTTATGAAGCATTATAGGATCAGACACATACGATCACATCGCCTTATCATGTTCTGTGTTTTTAAGAAATATTTCGATATTGTACGTAGTCCAAAATATACAATGTATGTGCTTTACAAATTTAAATTAGCAATATCACTGACTCGAGCCATTTCTTGCGTTTCGGTTCTACTAATATGAGACTGACAATACAAGAGCTTGTTATTTGTAAATGTGCACATAATTTTTTGAATGCTATTTATTGAATTTAAAAATGCAGAAATGCTAAAGTTTTCATGATTTTTTAGGATGCAAGGATATTTTTCAGGTATTGTCAATTCCCACTAACGGAAATCTTCCACTCATTTTCTGGAAGGCATATATTTCGACAAAATAGAAATGAAATGAAAGAAAATGTGTCTAATGGAACATCCACATCACCCTCGATAAAGTTAATTTGCTCCAAAATACCAATCTTGGGTTACTGAAATAAACAGTATCCTTATATCTGCGTGTTTTATTATTTATTTATATAAACTTTTGTTAATTCTGAACTTTTTCCTTTTTGATTCTCAAAAGACATTTTCTAATTATAATTAACATTTTTGTGTATAATTTCATCAGATTTTTTAAACCTAATCAACATATATTGAACTACTACCGATTTACAGAAACGAAAAAGTTTTATGCTATTACGCATGTGTTAGTCAATTTTTATTTCATCCAGCTTTCTATCACAGAAATAGCACGTCTTCCTCGTGTTCTGTAAGTCCTGGTTTGGGCATGGTTGTTCTTCTGTGAGATGTGTGACTGTGCCCCCTTGTAAAAAGGGGCTGTGCAAGCAAATGTGATGAGTGGTCGTACTCTTGGCCCTAGCTGGCGCTACTTCAAAAGTCAAGAGAAGCTCCTTTCGGCTTAAATTTGATACTGTATCAGCTGGGGGCTTGTCCATAGGCAAGTGCCATAAGTAATTACAACCTTTTTATTTCATGAAATAGAGTCAAGATGAAAGATGTATAAATATCTATGTATCTTTTATTTTTATTTATATATTTGTCAAAAATTCCACAACTTTCATAAATATTATTAATTATTTTCCCTATCCCATCTCCGAGAAGTAAAACCGCCGAAAAGTAATAGGTGTGGCTCACTAAAACGAACAGTATAATCATTTTTTATCTTAACTGCAAATTAAGGCATATTAATTAATGAACTTTTCTATCTTTCCTGCATTTCCCTGTAGATAATCTTAACATAAGTTAAAGTCTTTTAGCATCTTTTATATAAATTAAAATCGATTACAGCAAATATTTTTCTTTTGACAATTCAGCAGTTTTATTGACGCTTTAACATCTATTACATGGATAGACGTATTCACACATATTCACTAATGGATTATTCACTGGCATCATCAGATTTTCAGTAATGGAATTCTTGTCTTAGCTCGTATTTTTACTTAGTTACATTCTAAACAATGTTACATAATTTCTTTAGTGAAATATTCCCTCAAAGATATTTCTTTTCTTTTTCAAGTTAAGAAATTTTCGAAAAAAAATAAGTGCTTATGATTCTTCCATTATTAATAAATAAAAAATTTCTTAAATTATTAAGCCCGTGAAAAAAAATTGCTATAGAGTTTTTATCGAATGTTTTTTGTTTGCTTTAATTTTTAGTGCCAATTTTTAACAAATTTTTCGATAAGAAGGGTATAAATTTGTGAATAAATTCACTGAATAATGTATTGGTGTACGCGAATGAATTGATAATTATTAAATTAAAGAGAAAATACATGAGAGGACAATTTTATATCATTATAATAAAATTACAAATACAAATTTTAATGTCTCTATTCTGAGGATTGTCGTGATTTTTTGTTAAAAAAATAGATTACTCTTAAAAATTTGTTTTTAAAAAATATTCTTTGGCTATATGGTTAAGTAATTTTTCAATTTATATTATTGTATATCAAATAAGGAAATAATTTCTGTCTCAACTCTAAAATAATATTTTGGATTTTTCTTTTTTTTTGCATTTTGTTAACATAGAATTTTAATGACAAAAATATTTTTTAAAAGAGAGAGAAATGTTTTTATTCTTTTTTTGTTGCGAAACACGTGATTGTGAGTATATTTTTAAGTAGGAAAATGTTAACAATAAAATGACTAATTTCTTTTCTTTAAAAATCATGAATTATGGACTCAAAATACTCCTTAACTTCCTTCAAACATAAACTTTATTATCCTAATCATAGCATTAATAAAAAAAAAGAGAAAAATGTGGTAAAATAGCCACAATAATATATAACAGTCACGGTTATGTAAGTTCCCTTTATTAAAAGAATGATTTTCTGTATTAAAAAATAAAAAATGTCTATTACTACACAAACAAAAGTAATGAAATTTTTTTATGGAGAAATGCTTTTATATAATAAGAAAATTAATTCAATTCTATCTGTTTCTAAACACTAAAAAATTATTTGAAAAATATTAGAGAATGTATTTATTCTCTATGGGAAACAAATAATACGGAAAATTTTTAAATCATTTCAAGAATAAGAGAAAAAATGAGTAATTAAATCACAGTATATTTAATATTAGAATTCTCATAATATTAAAAAAAACATTTTCCAAAAATTTAATGATTTAAATAATTAAAAGAATTCAAGAAACATTATTAAGACTGCTGAAATGACCTAGCTATTCACATTTATTGAATGAACAACGAAAAGAATAACTATATTTTTTATACATCATATTTCACAGATACTGAAAACATTACTTAAATTAATTTTTTAAAATTTGGATACATTTTAAGGTAAGTTTAAAGTATAAAAATCGAATTTATATAACAAAACAAATATTCTGTAATGAAAAATTCCTCAAGAAGATAGTCTTGTTTCAGAAATATCTTTAATGTGAAATATCTTAATTTAATGAATTTAAATGTAAATATGTAAATAAATATTATATAAATAAATATAAATTTATCATTAGTTGTGAAAAGTAACTTCTAATTCTGCTTTCTACTTACTTGAGATAAATAATATCCAATTTGAGTCTAAAAATACACATTATAGTCTTTCATTATCTGTATAAATTAATATAAATGAATTCATAAATAGGAATGCTTTATTCAATGAATTTTTCATAATAATAAAGTAAACAATTTTTTTCATTAATTCAAAGTTTTTTTTATTCACTGGAAATATTATTTTATCTTTTGTGTAATTTCCATTGAATGAAATTATTACAGGCATTCGTTTTATTTCTTCCCTCCCGAATTACATTTCGTTTCACTTTAATTGCAATATTTAATTAAATTTTGAATAATTCTTTAAAAGTAATAAATAATTTATGAAACAAATTTGCTTTCAAAGAGTTTTAGAAATCGTTTGGTGCTGATAATATTTTGAATATCATTAAAAATAATATCGCAGACGATAAAATAATTTTAAACAAAGAAATATTTTATATAAAAGTAATCTTTTTCATCATTATATAAACCAGTATATATATTACGAAAATATATATAATTTTTGATACTTAATTGTAGCATATATATAAAATTAAAGCACATATATAGTCATATATAAATCAATATTTTACATATTAAATTGATTATGGAAATATTTTCATAAGGAGCAAAGCCTATTTTATCAACTTTTTATAGTTTATGAAATAAATGTGCAATAATCATAATTAGTGCTTTTATCATATTTATTTTACTTATTATTATTAAAATTTTGAATACTGAAAAATTATTTTAAATAAATTTGAAAGAAAACTATAGTAAATAAACACTATTCTTACCGATGTCTCGAGGTATGAAATCAAACTTCATGTTTCCTTTCTGATATATCGAACAAAAGTGATGGTCCCTGCGCCTTGTCCAAGAATCAGAGAAGCGCAAGAGTTCTTTGATGATATCGATTTTGGAAAGAAACGCATTTTGCTTCACTTTGCGTTTATTAATTCATGCACTTCCTTTCGTGATTTCACGAAAAGTCATTTTTCATAAATGGGATTTTTTCCCCTTCTTTCTGTCATTTTCTTTCTTTCTGGGTTTTTTTTATCTAGTTAAGTAGAGTTCCTTTCTCCGTGTAAAATAATTGCGATATTATTTAATATGTCCAACGTAATTTTTTATGATTTGATTTTTTTAAAAATAAATTTTGGTAATTGAATGGAGAAATAAATCATGCGCAAATGTGTCCTTGAATAAGAGGACTTAATATGAGCTGAAAGGATGTTGAATAATCGAAAATGAATCGAATTAGAATACCATCGGTTCGTTTTAGCTTAAACTCAATGGATAATGTATTATTTTTACATCCATTTTTGCACGCAGGACAGTATAGTCTAACACTTAATGATATAGTAGAGAATTTCTTGTCCTCTGTTCGCTTACGGCGAACCAGCCTACATTTGCTATAGCTGATAGTTGAACTCAATGACTCCATCATCAGATACTCAAAATAAAATAAACATATTGATACATATTATTTTTATTTTATGTATAATCAAATATTTTGTATTAACTCAATTAACATAAAATATAATTCTATATAAACGTACATATTTTACTAACTTTAAATTACATTTATTTCTCTAATACTTTAAAAATTAGATTATGATTCAAGTGGACTACTTATATAACCGTCATAAAATATCAGAAATTGAGTAATCGTCATGTGTTTATTATGCATTAAAAGACGAAACGGAAAGACTACAAAAGAAGAAATTAAATTTAACGCCGAATATTATCAAAATATGTTTCTGGATTTACTAATCTTTTGACCTAAAAGCATATTTTTAGTTTACTATAGATTACATATCTTTTTTAAGGTTCTTAAATCATGGTTATAATAAATGGTTAAAAATCATGGTTATAAACCATGATCGATAATAATACTTCCTTGCATCTAACTTTACCTTTTGTAGGCATTCTCTTTACTTTGATCTAAAGCAGCTCTATCTATTTTTATTGCGCATACTCCTAGGGTGCCGATGTTCTGGCACAGAGGTAGAGCGTCTTCGCCGTGATCTGGGCGTCCTGGGCGCGAGTTCCTGTGCGGGCATAGTTAATCTTTATATATTCTATCTGTGAGATGTGTGAATGTGCCCCCATCTAAAAAAGAGCTGTGCAAAGGAAAGTGATGCGTGAGTAGCTAAGACGTACTCTTGCCTCTAGTTGGCGCTATTAAAAACAAGAAGCGCATCCTCGGCTTAAAATCGCAGAATGCGTCAGCAAGCTTGTCCATGCCATTGGAAACAACTCCTAGGGGCTCAAAGAAATTGCTCTCAAACTAAAATTTATCTTTAGCGATTTAAATTTTAAACTTTATGTTTTGAGAACAAAATTTTTCAGTTTTAAAACCCATTGCAAGATTTTGTTTCTAATTCTCAAGAAATTCTCAAGAAACAAACTTTACTGAAGGCAGTTTTTGAAGAAAAATTTATTTTCCCAAACATGGAACAGATTGCCATTTGATGGCATAGTCTTTGAATGAAAATTATTTCAAATGTGCATTTTTGTTTGTCTTAAATAAATAGGTTGAACTAAAAGTGAAGTTAGAATTTCAAAAGAAATCCTTCATACCTTTCCGGGTTGATTAAATAAATAAATAAAGGATTATCCAGAACCAATCAAAATAGAGTCCAAATTCTGCTACTGTTCGAAAGCATGGCATTATGGGATCTTTCTCGTTCTCATTTAATTAACCATGCAAGTGGGAGAGGAGTACTTGGAACAGTTATGATTTAAAAAAAGGAGGTATACAAACAAACAAAAAAGTTTGAAAAAAGTAAAGGTGATTTAAGGATAACAGTATGGACAATTTGCTATATTCCTGAATTAAAAAAAGCAACGAAATAAATATGCATTTATACAAATAATTAATTTTTCTACAACCAAATCTACATATTTAACTGTCGTTCATTTAGGGGGTTTTATGAGTACTTAGGTAATTTTAAACTCTAAATTTATACTCTATTTTCCTAGTTATCAACGGTGAACAAAACTGAAGCAACCAGTATTTATTTGAACCACCTCGATGCTTGAAATTTAACCTATAATTTATCATCTAATTGACCTTCACCAAGTCGAATAAAAAAATTAATGGGGAACAGGGATTTCGAAAAAAAAAAAACTACTTTTGTGATTTATGCTGTTACTCTTCCCTTCTTTGGTTAATCTATTTTGTGGGTCAAAAGTAGTGGTGAATTTTCTTAAGAATTTGCATAACAAGTTTTGCACCAATCTGTTTAGAGAACAAGAAATTTATATATATACATATATAGTTGAAACAACAAAGAAACCAAAATCGTATTTCCTCTCTGTAAATTTTTGAATGCTGACGCATAAGAAAGGTGTTTTAATACTATAAAATTTTGCGTTATACGAAAAGATAGCTTACAGCTCCACCTACTTAGGAGAATGTCACCATGTCTACCTCGGAAACTATATGAGATGGGATAAAATAATCATTATTAGATTGAAAGGGTAGCCTCGAATTTTCAAGAAAAAAAACCTTGGAGACATAAATGTCAAGAGTGAAACGAGTACAGTGTTCCTCCGCTTCTTCACGAAACCCATCAATGTTGTTTCACGAAGCATGTCAGAAATGAGACGTTATCTGCCAGTGAACATATTTATCATGATTGATTACCAAGATTTTCTACTCTTATGTCTCAGGTAGGCATTTTTTTACATTTTTTTATCCGTAATGTTAAAAAAATGCCTACCTGAGAACCGTAATGTTAAACACTTTTCATGAATTTGAGCAGTGACAGTTCGTTATTCAAGGCTATCATACTGCAATAGTTCTGGAGTAAAAAAACAATAATTGTGTTGTTATTGTTTCTAATGACACTTGCCATGGGCAAGCTCATTGACCAGTCTGCGATTTTAAGCCGAAGGAGTGTCTTTTGTTTTTAGTAGCGCCACTAGAGGCCCAGAGTACGTCTTAAGCGGAGTTCCTACGACCCGTAGAATCTTCAGACGAGGCACGCGTTCCCCCGTTTTACCCCTCTTGCGGTTTCTTGGGGTGCTTTGATGTCTGTGGACGCATCCGACGTTTTCCCATAAATTGTCGGTGAAGTGCCTAGGGATCAAAGAACACTAAGAAACCGCAAGAGGTTAAACGGGGGAATGTGTAGTCCGTCTGAAGATTTACAGGTCACTTCACACTTCACACCACACCACACCTCCGTTTCTAGGGAACTTCCGGTTTGGTATGGATGTAGGTGGACAAATTCATAGGTCATTGAAACTAGGTTTTAGCTACTCATGCATCATATCGCGACCCTCAAGAAACTCTTTCAAAGGCCACGACCACATTCGCTTGCACCCCCCTCCCTTTTTACAGGAGAAAAGGGCACATTGACTCATAGAACAGATGAATAATGACCATGCTCGAACCAGGACTTGAACCTAGAACGCCAAGATCACGGGATAGATGCACCATCCCTATGCCAGGACGCCGACAAAATGATTGCTCAGTTGTTATGCAAGCTTAAACAAGATTATCTCGCACAGTTTTTCATCCTAAACTAATGCTATTGAATAAATATATAGTTATGGATATCGAATGAACTTTGAAATAGAATTGAATCCTAATTTTGTTACTGCGAAGTTCTCTAAACGTCCAACAGAATGGAGCATACTGTCACTTTTATGACTTTCTACCAAAGTTTGAAAATTAAGAATTGAGGCCCCTAGTAGCATAGAAATATAGTACAATATTAATCACTATTCGCAATATTGTTTAATATTGTGGAATATTGTTTCACATAGTATAATATCGCACAATATTGTACAATATTATGCTGGAGCTATATTAAAATTTTCTCTTTGCACTAGACGATTTTAAATTATCAAACTATTAAAAAAAATCATTTTCTGTATTAATCTCTGAGGTGTTGTGAACTGTTCATTTACTCAGTTTAATTTTACCCAAGCAAACAAAGAAGCATGTATAAATACTGTCCACAATATTGATAAGAATACTTAATCAATCTTTTGACTTTGGAGGCTCTTGCTTATCAGGCAAGGAATATATCGTTTTCCCATTTCCTCAGAAGTGATTTTGATTTTGACTGAATTTTCAAGATGTACAAGTTCAGATAGCAGAATGAGCTTTAGATCATTAAGATGACTAACCAGCGGATGTTCCAGATTTATATCCTTCAAACCAGCCTGATCTTGAAGGAATTTTCGTCCTAGTTGTCTAAGACGTACTTCGTCATTTTTTCCCCTTTGGTTCGATGTAAGTATCATTTGGAAATCAATTCCAGCAGAAATTAAGTTAGAGAAAACGATTAACCATATGCTGGTTCTTAGTTCAACTTTTGATATTCGTTGAAAATATTTTAACTACAATATATCAATTTTGACCCTGAATTTGTTGAAATAATGTTATTATTTATAGTATTTTTTCTTTGCATTAAATGTCATTCCTGTCCAAGCGATTCGAAATCAAAATACCTTTTTTTTAAAGGAATGTATGGACTCTAGTCCTTACTTTTGGAAAATTCATACATGCTGCTAAAAGGTGGACGTATTTTTACCTTTTCAAAATGTTTAGGCATTTGTCATTTGTTCTTTGTTGTTTCAAAGTTTTCAAAGGAGAGATATCAGTAATGGCGATGATAATGCAATTTTGTTCATCGGCTCAATCTATCTCTCGTCACCACTAGTGTATTTATTGGTGATTTAAAAAGGAACCTGTGTTTGCTTTTTTGCAAACATCTCAGAATAACATATGCGATACATTCTGGAATCGATACAAGAGTGAACAGTTTTATTTCATAACTAGATTATTCATTTGTTATGTACTGTACAAAACAATATTTATCTCTAAAGCCTTTCAGCTTTCCATCGATTGTCACATCTGATCTCACATCATTCATTATTGGCAATTCTAACCGTTTTTTAAACAGTTGAAGATGTTGCAGTGATACGTCCACCCCTCGGCGCAACCACGTGATTATCAAACCTCAAATTACGAAGAAGAATCCCAAATCTCAGATTATTCATTCATGTTATTCGAAATATTGCCACTCAAACTTATCACTGCCATCTAGATCCTCCATTACCATCTT
Source organism: Argiope argentata (assembly GCA_026289955.1). NCBI lineage: Eukaryota > Metazoa > Arthropoda > Arachnida > Araneae > Araneidae > Argiope > Argiope argentata. The sequence continues at coordinate 2,267,796 of JAOUZG010030345.1, read as the reverse complement.
CCCTACTTTGTGCTGTAGAAAAGTTAAATAAAGATTTTTATTTCGATTTTGCCAATGAAGAGTGAATCTTTTTCTAACAAAAAATTGGATTAAATAGTGTAGCGTTAGCCTTATAAGCTAGATAAAATCTACGATACCGAAGTCGACTTTTTGGTATTGTGGTTATGTTACTCGGCTACTGGCTCAAGCGTCACGGGTTCATATCGCGAACTTCACTCATTACATTGGTGACCTTGACAACACAACCTCCTGCAACAGTCGTGGCGCCATCTACCCGCAGCAAAAATTAAGTCGTCTGACTCACTTGACGCAAGAAAGCAAAACTAAGTCGTCAGATTCACCTGGCGCAAGCAAGCAGGAACTCACCATAACGCTTGGCACTTTAAAAATCGTTCGTCTTTCCGCCGACTCACTGGTGGGGGAGTACTGTAGCTCTAGCCTTATGAGCCAGATAATATCTAAGATACCGAAGTCGACTTTTTGGCATTGTAGTTATGTTACTCGGCTACTGACCTACCGTCAGGAGAAAAACCCTGAACATGGTTGCCGTAAGCAGATGAGTCTAAGTAAGGAGGAAAGTAGGCATTAAAACAGGCCACAGCATTTGGCTGACTAAGCGCGCTTCATCGCGATGTAATTAAAACATAGAGGCAGGTTCTCCTTCATAGATGAGATCAAAGATTGATGGAATAAAACGAGAAATAGAATTGATGAGAAAAATCACAAAATATGAGGATCAGGCATGGACAAAAGTACAAAGGAAAATCAGGCTTGTAATCGGCGTTTCTTCTAACGATGATGGCTCTTCAAACCGGTTCTTTTGGCGCCAAATGAAGTACAGTCCTTTCCTTCATCCCCAAAATATAATAGAATATCTCGTTTCCAAGGCAACGGATTCTTACTTTTAGGGTTACTAGGGGTTTTCTCCTGATTGTAGGACAGTACTGGCCATAGCGTCGCAGGTTCGTATCGCGATCTTCAGTCGCTACAATAGTATCAGTGTGACTGGTATATGTTGAAACCATCACAATCATGTCATTGCTTTACCTAAAATGCAATACAATATCAATAGCAGATTACGTTTAGCCCTCTATACACATGTGTTCAATGGAATTTTTCACCAAAAACATCAACAATTTTTTTTAACGAATTTTACTAGACACATTTATAAGTTCCCATTATCTTCCTCACTTGAACAATCCACTAACTAATATCGTTATGTTCCATTCCATATATGATCTTCAATACTTTTAGATGTATCGATTTCATATTCTTTTTATTTTTTTCAAATTTAGCAGCGATCCTCTTTGTGTGTTTGATGCATCTGGCCAAGGTCCACTGGATTCAACGTCATTATCACAACCGTAAATTATTAGTTCGTGGATTTTTGCCAATTCTTAAGGATGTTTATTCTTAAAATGATAGAGAATACTTGAGAATCAGAAAAAAGTATTTTCATAAGATCGCTGTAAACATAATATATCATGCTGAAGACCTACAGGGTAAACAAGTATATTAAAAAAAAATTAAGTCAATTCTTACCGAAGTCAACAAAGAACATTTTTATTTTAGTTACTTTTTATTAAATAATTACAATTGTTATTGTTTTTCTCGTGTTCAGTTTTACAACGAAAGGAGAGATGCAGTAGCTTCTGAGGATACACACGTCACAAACCCTTTTAACAGAGCGGACTTCATTCATGCACTTCATTCATTCATCCGCAAATCATAATTTAGGTCTGGAAAAAGGAGCGATCACCTCCGACCCAATACCCCCAGAGGTATTACTCTCGACATAACTTTGTGCCCACGACATATTTAACCTCCGCCACATACACATGGGCAGTCCTCGGCTGGTGGGTTCGAACTCGCAGTCCAAGAAATGCGAATCCAACGCCCTATCGACCAAACTACCCCGGCCTAATAATTACACTTGCTATAAATAAATGGTCCAAAATTTATACAAGCGTTGAATTTTCAAGGTCAACTGAGGATTCCGTGCCAATTGAGGCAATGCGAATTACGTGAATTTTCTACGCCAGTTAGGGTAACGTAATACATACTAAAATTTTTAATTTTCTTTATTCTGTATTATTTTAATTCGAATGTACCTCAAAATGAATCTGAAAAATTGATTAATTGGCAATGTTTGATTTTAAATGCATCAAACATTAAGAAAACAAACTGGATTCGTTACTTATTTGGCAGTGGGGAAATTAATAGTTTTGCAAGAAAGTTAGTTTTTAATGAAATAATAAAAAATTAATGAATTAATGTTTGAAAAAAAAAACACTATTAACATCAAATGTCATGCGCTACAAGTTTAAAAAATTTACTTAAACTTGAGTGGATGTATAAAAATTATTTTTATCAACAATTGAAAATTTATAAATTTATATTAAAAAAAGATTATATATATATATATATATATATATATATATAGGGAGAGCTAATAGTAGGAATTGAAATAGGTACTCTTTTTGTTAACTATATCTCAGACCAAAAACTGCCAATGACAATGACAGTTTGGCACTAAATTGTCAAATTTTACAGTCAAGTTTAATTATTTGCTATACAGCTCTTCAGTGGCACAAAATAAATAATACTACCAACGAACCGATTCCGCAACAACTGGACATCCATTATCGAAGAGGTACCGAGAAAAATATAAAGTTCACTTTGGATCTGTGACATTCATTCTCCATAATTATAATTATAATCGGAGATAAAAGTAAATAATGCTACTTCTACTATGAACTGAAATCTATGTAAATAAAAATGAATCGCCAAATGTGTTGCTAACTCGAGAACGGCTCGACCAATTTGGCTAATTTTGTTTTTAATATTTTCGTAATGATAACTGTGTTTTCATTTTAATTAAAAGTTTTATGTGAATAATACTGTTGTAGCTATCTCCATCTCGATCGATAAATAAATTAAACCTGACTTGATTTGAAGTTGACTTGATTTGCAGTTTTGTTTTATTTCAACGCACTGTAAATAAATTGTTTTTAAATTAGTTGTGTGCTTTTCAATGCATATGAAGTCGCGGATAAAAGCTAGTTAGATATAATAATACAAGACGAAAAAATAAAGTTGGATAAAGAAGACCTGCATTTTAAGTTACTGAATATCTGTCAGGATCGACGTTCCACTCAGCAGCACAAGAACACGTATCGAATCGAAGAGCTCTCTCTACCCTAGCAGTTGTAAAAAAGAAAGACAGAAATCTATTCAGTAGATATCTGAGATTTGATGCTATGTTCCCAACTTTAAGAAGAGCCTCAGTGGCTTGGTGGTAAAGTCATGACTTTGGAACCACAGGGTTTTAAGTCCGATACCAGGGACCGACTTAGCCTAGTTCGGGCCCGGGGCAAAAACTTCTTTGGGGGTCCCCTCTGCTTCATTACTATAGTAATGAAGAAGATTCATTAAAGAAGGAAACGTA
>JAOUZG010030345.1:2229266-2262948 GCA_026289955.1 Argiope argentata | reverse complement strand
ATATATATATATATATATATATATATATATATATATATATATATATATATATATATATATATATTTATTTTTTTTATGTATATTCTGTTGAGATTCATTGAATTTACATCCGTAATTTTTTAATTGCAAATTTAATTATTATGTTATCTTTATGCAAAACAATTAGTTTGAAATTACTGATAAAAATATTTCAGTATAAGATATGTGATATGCTATCCACATTCTTTGAAAATTATCTATTATAAAATAATAGCTCTTTTATTGGTTTTTATTGCTTCAAAGTTAGTAAAGATATTTATCTCAACGTTTTATTATTTATCTGCTGAAATAAAATCAAACTTTTTTTTCATCTTAAAAATAAGCTAATGCATGAATTTGATTAGCTCAATCAAAGAAAATTGCTCATTTATTTAAAGAAATTCTCAAGAATCTTTTCTTAACATGAATATGTTTTCCTATAAGTTTTAAAAAGAATGTGTTCCATCTGCTTGACCATTATGTCACGCATTGAAAATGCTACAGTGATAGAACAATATAAATAAATTTCAATATATACAGTATAAGATATGATAATATATACTGAAATAATGATATTGTAATGAATTAATAATATTACTTACATACACAACTATTTCTGTGGTAAGAAGATAGTGCTCAGATATCTCTCAACAAAATTCGGTCTTATCGATAATTTGACTCGACGATGAATTGGTAACTTTGGTGGTAAAAATGAAAGTTCCAGAAACTGCTGGAATTTCGAAAATATATTGATAAAGAAAGAAGATGCTGTAACTTTTTAGAAATTTATTTATCCTGCCGCAGAATCTGTAAAGTACCAAGAACACTGAATCAATACGAAAGCCAGAAAATCGATAAATATGAGTATGTGAGCGAATTCTCTTTCTTACGAGCGCTCTGGGCTATTACGATTGCTTACTATCTATTTTCCGCTTGTACGCTACTATTTATTACAAGCGATGTTCTTGTGAACCTATGTTTTATTACTTATATATTTGTGTATTCGTATGGAATAAAATCTTTTTATTTAGTTTGCTAGGCTTATATCATTCAGCCACCTACGCAATTTTGGAGATTCTCTATAAAAATTATATATATTGCACTTGCGTAATCGATAACTATTAAAGAAGATATTTAAATGGAGCAAATAGTTATTAACGTATTTTAGATGCCTATGAAAATATTCACACCTTATCAAAACAAGCTGAAATAAGGATAATAAAACCCTATGCGATGCAGAAAATTCATTTATGTTTTCTTTCTTATACTTCAATTCGCTTAGTTGAAAGGTACACTCTATAACGAAAAAAAAAAAATCGACGCACCGAGAAGGAGTTGCCAGATTGAGGCGAAAATTAAGGAATAGGAAGACAATGTACTGAATAGTAAATAATTAAAATCTCAGAACAATTGAATAATTTATTTAAGAGTTACAGTAACAAGTTCAATAAGGTGTTGACCCGCCTCTAGCCTGGATACAAGCTATCGAGCATAGATTTCGCTGCTTCAACCGTCTGTGAATGATCATGGTGGACACTGGTGCTTGGGATGAACGTCTGATGGTTGATAGAGATGAAGAAAGCTCTGTGATAGCTGATCGGACAATCACTGTGTACACACGATCTGTTGCGGCTCCAAGTCGACCGCTATCATCCTGACGCTGAACTCAGACATTTTTTACCCATCGTTGCCAGCATGTTCGAATCACCGCATCGCTTTGACTCAAATGACGAGCGATTCTCCGATTTGTCCAACCGGCCTCTTTCAATCCAATGATACGACCTCTGTGAAACTCTGACAGTTGCTCGTAATGAGCACGAACCCTGCGGCGAGGCATTTTTTAAAGTTGTTGAGAGGTAATCTGAATTGCAACCAAACCGACAGGTTTAACAATTGTTGAAGAACTGCTCCTTATACACATCTGCTGGATGCGCAGTTCCGATGCGCTGGTGATCAAACTATTCTTTCATTGGACACCAAGATTTAATCATTTGCATATCTGGTCAAAACACTCATGCATACGAAATTTCAAAGTAATCGGGTGATTGCTTCTTGGTGCGTATATTTCTTTGTTATAGAGTGTACTTCGGAAATTTTACATCTTTGTTCACTTATTTATGCATCCCACTTTAAAAATCACTTTTTTAGAAGTGCTTTAGATATCAAATTATTTCCGCCAATAGTGCTCCCCGCCTCAGTTAGATGTATTGGAAAAGCAAATATGCAAAAGGAAAAGTTTTGAATTTTTTTTAAAGGTTCCTTCCCCCTTCCTTTTTATTTTATTCACATTTCTCTTTTACTTGACCAGGATGCCCGCCGATGGTAAAAGTAATTTAATCAGCAACTTTTAAACCTTCTAAAATATAGTTTCGAAGAGGAATGGTTTGTTGTACATAATTTAAAATGCCTTTTACATCTTTTTACTTTCTCGCATACGACGTATTAAAGGAGAAAGAATTGTTATTATTAAAAAAGATCCTACTTCGTGATATCGGCCAATCTCAACGTTTGGAAGCTCTGAATCCGAAACATTGATTTTTTCGTTTCTCTCAAACAAACTATTCAAAAAAAGTATAATAATTGTCAAAAAATTTCAAACCGGAGATTTTTACGAAACTCCATGTTTCAAACTTTCAGAGTCCGGAAATTGCATTTTTGTATCATGTCTGTTTGAGAAATCGAAGATTCAGAAACGTCCTGAGCTACATCATGAATTTTGGTTTAGGAACTTTAAAGTAATATTGTAGATATTTGTCAGATTTTAAATGATATCCTCTTTGGGAAATTTGGCCTTTCCGGTAGTTTGAGTATGAGTTAAAACAGAATAAAAAGAGCTAAATAAATAAAATGTGATGCATGAATTTAACATCTGAAATATTGTTAATTTTCTAGCTTAGTGGGTTCTGATTGAATGGACTTTACTTGAGGACAGCACAAACAAATTTATTTACAGCTATTTACAAGTATTTACAGGATGACTTGATAAAGGGAAACTTCGGATAAAAACAATCCAGCAGTCAACAGTCACTTACAGCGTAAAAAGAAGCCTCACGCACAATATACAAAGCCTTCAAAACAGATATCGTATAGCACAGCAAACAGTAAATCACAGTTAGCTCAATTACACAACGTTATCAGCAAACGTAAACACAACTCACTAATAACAAGCGAGAAAAGTAATACTCTCATCCAGCGAGTCGCTATTCTTTCGAGAGGAATTCTGCCAGATCGCGGCAACCCGTCCCTTATGTAGTCGAGCGAGCGACCAGGAGCACGCGAAACTTCGGAAAACACTGCGAGTGATCCAGCGGCTACCAGAATATTCCTTTCGCCAAACCAACCCGGCTGGTACCAAGATCTTCAACAGCCGTCGCAAACGCTTTCTCCTTCGGTGGGCTTCTGCAATGCTTGCCCGCTTGTAACTGTATAGATACACATTTGGAACCAAATCTATCAAGGGGTTTTTGTTTTAATCATTCAGGAGAACGTAGCCAAAAATATCTTTCGGTTTTCAATTGCTAGTGTATCAATCACACGACAACAATTAATCGCCAAAAAATGGGCAACGAGTAAGCATTAATCATCTTTTTCATAACTATGTTTCGGCAGTTGTACATTTATTAGAGAATATGGGAGAAAGCTTCGGGAAAACAACTTCTGTTTGTATACTAACCACAATCCAGCGATTAATCGTCAAAACAATTGTTAACGATATCACTCAAATTCACCGTTTTGTAATCATTATTCATTAGTGGCATACTTTTTTAATACAAATCTCATTTATTAAAAAGTCCTGTTAGACCACCCCCGCTGATTTCCTCTCAGCATGACGCATGCATTTAAAAAACTTTTTTAAGCACTTCAAAGCGGAAAAATTTTAAGACTCATTCAGTTTTCTCTTTCGAGCAAAATCTAACTCTAAGGAAATTATGAACACGTTTCTATAGTCTAGTAGATAAATCAATACCATAAACACAATATTATGGCAGAACATAATATTAATGTTATTAATGGAAATTGCCATTTACAAGCACGCTGATGGCCATCAGTGATTTTAAGCCGAATGAGCGTCTCTTGTTTTTGAAGTAGCTCCAACTAGGACCAAGAGTACAACTAAGCTGAAGACTCATCAGATTCGCTTGCACAATTCCTTAATACAGGAGGACACATTCACACACCTCACAGATAGCACACAGAAGAACCATGCCCTGACCAGAGCTCGAATTCGGGAAGCCCAGATCACGAGGAAGACGCACTCCCCCTGTGCCAGGACATCGGCTATACCAAATTGCATTATCTATTTATAAAAAACACTTACGTGAACACGAAATCAGGCCAAATTTGCTAATTGCAGTTTGGCAACACTCCGGCCTCGCCCAGGAACATCAACGAGTAGTTTGATACGATTTCAAGTGAACGCTGTTTTTGCATCGGTTTGAAAAAGTTTTAAAACAAAAAGAAAAATTAACGGTCAAAAAGCAGACAAAATTATTTTACGATGAGTTTAAGTCGTGCGATTGTTAATGGCTAGTTAAATCCTTTTTTTTTTATCGATTTTGAAACGAAATCATCACAAAAGATAAGACAGGTCGAATGAAAATGCTCAAGAATCGTTCCTAAAAAGATATAGTCGTACTTAACGAGATAGGGTTAAACGCTTATATGAACGGGGCGAAGTTTCCGAACTACAGGAGAATAGCTGTAGAAAATAGATGTAGGATAGGACTATGTAAGGACTCTTCTTTTTGCCAGGCATATTACAGGGGAAAAGAAGTCAGTTCAAGTGATAAATACAAGAATTTGAATATAGTTGTATTCAAACAGTTTATTTTTTAGTATATATCAAATTCTTTTTCTGTTTTCGTAGTATAGCTTCCAAATTTGAACAATTGTGAGAAAATGGTCATTTTTTTTAAAGTTTGTTTTTTTGGTGGATAAATATAGTCATTTAAATGAAAGGTGATTTGTAATTATAAAGAACTTTGATACAGGTGATTTTGAGTGTGTATTTTTTGCTTTATATTTTAAATTTCTTTCATTTTTTTAATCATATTTTGGAATAAATTGAATCTGAACATATCTGTTGTTAAAGTGTGTTGTGTTGTGACTAATGGCACTTGCCTTGGACGAGCCCCCGCTGATACGATCAGCAGATGATTTAAGCCTAAGAAATGCGTCTCTTTGTTTTACAAACAGTGCCATTTCGGGCCAAGAGTACGACTTAGCTACACACACGTCATGACCCTTTTTATCGGGTGGACTTCATTCATGCAAATTAATTCATTCATCTCAGATCGTAATTTAGACCTGGAACAGAGAACGTTCACCTCTGACCTAGTACCCTCAGTGGTATTACTCTCGACATGGAGGACTTTGCGACCACGAACAAATTTAACGAGCGCCAGCCGCCATACACTCGGGGAATCTTTTGGCTGGTGAACTTCGAACCCGTAACCTAAGGAGTACGAATCCAACGCTGTACCAACCAGGACATTCCGGCCTGTTAAACTAAAGTGGTTTAGTCTATGGTGAGTGAGCAAAGCGATCCGAGAGAAACTTCATTATTAGTTCCTGGGGGTTGGTGAGCATAAACGTACTGGGGGCTGAACCTTCTAATATAAAATATTTTGGTTGAAATAATGATGTAATTGAATTGCGATTTTATCGCCAATAGAGAAAAGTACCACCTTGCGAGGGGTGATAATAACGAGGGGTTATTTTGATTTATCAGTTTCTTTCATAAACGAAACCGTGATGCACGGTTATTGTGTGATAGCAAAAATCACGCACCAGAAGTGATGAGAGGGAGGGAGAAGATACGAAAAATTCGACCGTGCAAAAAAAATTATTATTTTTAAATTTGTATGTGCATACATTTCAATATTATTTTGCCATGTGTGCAAGTTTCATGTTAAATTAGTTAAAGCAAAGTTGGGTACCTTCATTAATGAATACTTATAGTTATTGGTTATTTTGTTTGTAGACTTAAACGAAATCATTTTTTTTCTTGAAAAGAGATGTGAAATTATTTATGGGTATAAAAAATTGATTTTTTTTGTTAATGGCCTACGAACGAACTTCTCAGCTGTGAAAGCAACTGGAATATGATTTTGCTGAACTTAATGAAATTCAAAACTTATCATCGATTTTCATTTCAAGATATAAACAAATGTTACGGTGTTTATTTAAAAATAATTTATTTGAATTGTATCTAAATTCTGCTTCGCTTTGAAGATTATATTGTCTACCATCGTCTCCATAAAAAGCTTTTTCTCAAAGAAAATAAAATAAAAATGTTTGAAATTTAGCATTACCAAAGAAAGTTGTGTTTTTTTCTCATATATTCTATCAGGTTAAGATTATACCAAAAATTAAATCATAAAGATGCTATTAACAAATTTATTATTAAACATATAAATAAAACACAAATCACCCATTGTTACTTTATTTTAAGTATTCATGTAACAAATTGTATTTAATAAATTTATGAAATAATTATTTTTTCCTTCTAATTTAATACCGCTTATTTAAAACTCAGCATTAACTTTTTCTAAAATTATTTAATTCTCAATCATTATCATGTAATGTGTGTATGTATAATGTAAGTACTCATGAAACCCTTCTGTACAATGTTACTAATATCAAAGTACTTCGAATCACTATTTTTTGTCTGAGATGCGCTTCAAGGCACTGCAAGATAGTCAATTTAGGAATGCTCAACTTTGTTAAGGGGTTCCAAGGCACCTAATAAAAAGTTTATTTTGAGTGATTTTAAATTTCCATATTACTCAGTCAACTCCTTTAGATTCACTGAATATTTTAAAGTCAGGATAAGATAATTTTATTAATTACTTAAAAAACCTTTTTGTATTAAGCTAGATCATTTTATAGAGTTTTTGACAATGTATAATAAAATGGAGCAACATTATTGACAATAGACAATTCTGTAAAACTGAATAATATTGTACAGTCAATGAAAAAGGTAATCAGACACTCCTCATTGCTAGTAATCTTTAAAAGCTAAATTTAAGTTAAATATGTCATTCAACTTGGAAGAATGCATTCTTCAAAGATATGCAACTTGCATTCACATTCATCCATATATTTATACTTGCATGGTCTTTTCAATTTTCAGATATCAATAATACCCAGTTTTTTAACTTATAAATTGTTTTGAATAATAAGACATTTTCAGATATAAAATTGTTAAAAAATGAGCTCGAAATCACCGAAGATATATGAGAAAAATTAAGGGTTCTTTCAATACATGCAATTGCAACAAAAGGGTCACTCGAATAAATACCGTCCTTGTTTTGATGGCTGTAGAATATCGATTGTTGGCTGTAAATGTTGATTGATTAAAATTTCTACGCTCTTCACTGTTGTTATGGGGTTTCGATATTTAAATTCCAATATTTCCCGTTCTTTAACATACAAAGGACAAACCTTCACTTTGGCTGAGAGAACATTTTGATAATTAATATATTTTTGATGACACTGACATTCACATTTGATGACATTTTAAAAATCGACACATTTCGGTGATTTCCATTTCATTACGTTTTCTTAGCTATTCGGTTATTTCTTCATTTTGTACTTTAGTAAGGATATCAAATAAAAGAACGAAATTTTTGTTTTCCCTCACTGAGTCCGTTATAACAGGTGTATTCTAAATTTAACAGCTGTGTAGCACAGATTGGATCTTGCGTCCTGAAGAACATCTTTCTTTACCGGGTAAATTTCATATTTCAAATATTTGAGTGTCGGTTAATTTTTTCCTTAATATATGCTTGCCACAGAAAATTATTCATTTGAGGAGTCTCAGACTATCAGGTAGGGTTTGTTTGTAGGTAGGGATATGTAGGGACTAACATAGGGTTATGTTTATTTCATCGAATTGCTTTTGGCTCAATCCTAGAACAAGTTCGTTTATGGGTTAGCACTTAAAAAAAATGCAGTCTACTATGCATATTTCAATGTATAATGTGTCACATTTCTTTATAAATTTTATTTATTTATTTAAAGAAATCTCTTCTATTACCCTAAAGGATAACCAACATCCTCTACCCAAATGTTGAAAATTATTTATTCTTTAAACATTGATTTTAATGGGTTTCGAAGAGCGTAGAAAAAAACCGACCGCACAGATCGAGTCCTTGGCATAAAAAGCTATCGTATTTCGTCCATACTTCTATTTATACTTTTTCAATTCCCAATCACATAACTTAAAAAAAAATAATTAAAAAACATTTTTTTATGTAACCACTTTTGAAGAAACATTACTCGATCCTTTCCATTTTATTCAAATAATTTTTGTTAAATGGCAGACATTTAAACTATGCAACTGACGAAATTTAAATGTACCAATATTATTTTCAAATCATTTTCTCCATTTGACATAGCAAATATTACATAATATCATTTGTCGCTTTGAATACCAAGTGAAAAATTTGTAACCAAACGTGGAAAGAAATATCTAGATCGTTCCGGTCTGAACCTATTCTATACGGTTTGAATTAGTTATATACAGTAATAACCTTAATTTCCAATTGTTTTCACCATTTGATGCCATAAATATTACACAAATGCAAACAGTTAATTTAAAAGGGTTTTTTTTTTCTATTCTTGAATAATCTCCCAGGTAGTACATCTTGTAGTATAATATTGTGCAATATTATATGATATAAAACAATATTCTACAATATTAAACAATATTGTGAATATTGATCAATATTGTACAATATTTGTGTGCTACTAGGGTACGAACGCTTTTAAATGTTGAAGCAACTATGGTTAACGCGCCTTTATTTCGACACATTTTACAGGAATCTATCACAGGTAAATCTTATTCATAATTTTAATAAAAATTTACATAGTTATTTTCTTTTCATAGCTTTCCTGAGAAAAAGCTTAGGGAGTACCATTTATGTTTTATTCATTTCCCACGCATTTTGTTGACGCCAAAAAACCTCATTCCCAAAACAACATCATGTGGCACATGATAAAATCAATAACTTGCGGATGAATGCTAAATTTATCGCTGACAAAATTCATTAAAAAAAAAACCCCTAATAACCACTATCATATAGATCCTCGCACCAGTATCTTAAGTTCTACTTTTGCTTAATTCTTGCGATGCCTTCGTATTTTTAAACTATTTTCTTGATAAACGATTGCCTTCGATGCATTTTTATAGTAATTATTTTTTAGCAATACGTTTCTGAAATAAGGAATGGTAATAATTATAAAAATTGCGATTCTAGTTCAACATAGCTAGACGAAAAATATTGTTTTTTTAATACTGAAATTCTAATTTCGTGTTAATTTTCCAATGCTTTTCTGATGAGTTGACACTTGACCGTAATTTTTGGTATTCAGGATAGAATTTCTTTGCGTTAGGAAATAAACTGAATTCACGATTGTTTACAAAACAATTTTCGTTATTCAGTGCAATTGTAAATTAATATTGCATTTTAAAATGCATCGCTAATAGTTAAAAAAATTATTTATCTCTTGTATCTCGTGTAAGTTTTGTCATATTATTATTTAGAAATGTTAGAATAATGTTCTAATTCCTATTTGTTATTTAACGGAATATGTGGAAACTTGAACTGAATTGCATATAGTTTCAATGAACAATATTTTAATAATTTTCTTGAACCAAATATTTTTTTATGTATGATTTTTTAAAGAAAAATTAATAGCTTGTGTTTTATTTTATTTCTGAATTTATTTTTATGATTTATTTTAATTTTGATTCTTTACCTATTTTGTATGTAATTGCTACTTTTTAGTCCTTATTTTGATTGGCACAAATAAACAAATCGGTCATACTGTGTAGAAATTTACTGTTTTTTCTCACATATTTTTGCTTCAAGTAATAGAAGTTCTCTATTGCTTGTTATCCATCCAAGCAATTTAATAATTCTCCTTAATTTTAAGGTGAAATTGAGTTTTATTTTGGTGTAAATGAAATGTATGTTATTATTTTTTTAAAAATTGAATGAATGTTTTTATTAAAAAATATTGCTTATTAAAGTCTATATTTTGTATATTTTCACATTTTTTTCCAATTATGTTGCTAATGGTAAAATGCAAATATTTTGAATGAACATTCAATTAAATTTTATTATTTAGTCCTTTTTCTATGCATTGATTTATGTATTGCTCTTTTGCAATACTCTTTCAATAGACTTTTTGGTAATTCATTTGCTATCATTTGTTTTGACATGATAAAATAACATAAAATATTTTCTAAAAATCATCATTTTATTCTAAAAACTTTGGTTTACGCATAAATATTCTAAAGAATTTGTTCATAAAATAATTTTCTAATAATTTATAATTAATTCAATTTATATTAGAATTTTTGTTAAATATGATTATCTATTGATTTTTTTGGAGTAAAATATTCTGTATAAGTATATTGTTAATGAAACAAAGGAATATTATATATTAGTTTTTCTTGATATTAGCAAAAAACAAAGTAATGCCATATCTATTGGCATTATGCTGTGTGGCATGTTTGTATTGCAACAGAATTGCTGTAGGGGAAGGTGAGGCATGTTGTTAGATAGTTTATTTTCAGCTTTGGTTTAAGAAAAAAAGTTCTTAAAGGGTCTTTTTTATATTTAGTAACAATTTATGTACTAAATATAAAAAAGACCCTTAAAAGACCTATAAAGAAAACAGGTATTTTTTATTAAAATTTATTTTAATTGAAGTATACAGATTCTAATTATTCCTTTGGCATTTTTAAAATAAAATAGTATATTTATTAGAATTACATATAATTAGAAAAATGGTAAATATTAGAAAATTATAAAAAATGTATCCACATCAGCAATGCTGTAATTTTCATCACATGTTGCCTATCCTTCTTTATTTTATCTGTTTCTGTTGTTTATTTATTCTGCTTTATTTTATCTGCAAAGTAAAAGAGAACTGCCAATAATTTAAAGAAATATAAATAAAATATATGGAGAAATATAAATAAATTCAGAAAAATAAATATAAAAAATTTAATTTATATTATTATTTTTATATCTAATTATAAAACTTTAAATGAAAAATTCAGAGTTATTAAGAATAACTAAATTACCTTACAAAGCATAAAATTTTTCAATATGTATTGATTGGACAATTTATATATTTAGCAATGTACTATTTTATTCAATAATGCTATACTTCATCTGAGGTAGTATATAACAGCATTTTTAATTAGTATATTATGATTTCATATTTTTGAGTTTGAAAGAATAAATCCCTAATTAATTCTACTATTAAAATACCATTTATTACAAAAGGAACACAAATAAAGAGAATTTAATTTATATTCAGAATTTTACTTTTAACATTAAACAAATATATTTGCTAATATAACTGTAATTATCTGTACAAAGTCTACCAAACTGCATATATATACTGAGAAAAAAATGACTGACAAGATTTCAAACAAATTGGAATTAATGTTCATGTAAGAAAAATTTGTTCATGCTTTGAAACGAAATTCTCTGTTACACTGCATAACATGTAGCACTGTTTCTTACTTTACCTTAATTATTCACTTTTTATTGCTGTATTTATGGAAAGAGAGCAAAGAAATTATGTGTTTTAGCTCAGTTGTCAACCAAAACATCTTTATCTAAACTATAAAGATATACCATATGTAATGTTCTGTGTTATTTTCATTATTACAAAACTGTGAATTTTATGTGTTCATTATTATTATTAAATGAAAGATTAAGCTTATCATGCTTTTCAATCATTAACTAAATAATATAAAATTTTTACTAAACATTGACTACATTTCTGTGATTTTTCTTACAGGAGAATGGTTACTGAAAATGGTTTCAGCTCAGTATTTGATTATAGTTCTCCTTTTCAGTATGGTCCTGTTGGTGTGAATATGAAATCATTTAATAAAAGCAATTATAAATCAGTCTTCTCGTATCATGCTATCTCTATATCATCTGATGAAGAAAATGGTATTTTTTTATATAAAAAATTATTATTTGAACTTGATTTGTAAATATTTTTTACCAATACCATCACAATTCAGAATTATTAAGCCCTATCATACCTTTAATTACAATCTATAGTATATAGTATTAATCCATACCATAATACCATTAAAAATCTTTTTTTCCCCCTGGAAGAATGCATTTTACAATATTACTTTGATTTCACAAAATTGCCTTGATTTTTTTTAAAAAAAATTGTAACAGAACATTTTAATTTAAATACATTACTAATTTTTAGTTTAAGAATAAACCATTTTTATTATTCTTTATATACGCAGCAAATTGAATGAGTTGATAAAAATAGACCACATTTGATTTTGGATTTTCCATTATATCAGAAATTTCACTTAATTTAGAAAGATTTTAAATTAGTTGAAATAAGAGCTTAGAATATTAAATTAAATTCTAAATTTTACTGTGTGTAATTTCAAAGTATTCTTATAATAGAAATTTTGTTTATGCATTTGAACTAAATTATTTTGTAAAATAATTGTTTGGTATGTCCTTAATATCCATTGCTGTTTAGGTATATGCATTAAAAATATATAATAAGAATTGTTAATAATAATAATATTTCTGAAGAAAATTGTTAGCCCATAGCAAAGAATATCAATAATTTTTAGATAGATGATGAATATATTATTTCTGTGACTATTTGTAATATTTCGTTTTACAGATAGGGTCACAAAAGAACCTCTATCCTCTGCTGTTCTGAGAAGTATTATTGTGTTTTTCCTTTACTTGCTGGCCATAATATCATTTCCATTTTCACTCTGGATATGCATAAAGGTAATTAAAATTAAATATTTTTGTATTCATATTAAATAATGTTCAGATATTTGGAACTTTTCTTTTCATAATTATAATTATTTTTTATTTCTTTCATTAGAGGGTTAGTTCATTGGAACGTATTGTACTTATGAGACTTGGAAAACTTCAACCTATTAAAGGGCCAGGTAATTTTGCCATTAATTATATTTATGCACACAATTATTTTCAAAGAAAAAATATTTTGATTTTTTTTCTTAACTATCACAAAATATATTTGTTTATATAAAATCACCAAAAACATTATTGTATTAGAAATAAAATTATATATCAAATTTTTTTATTTCTTCTTTCCCAATGTAATAAATATTTTGTAAATTTTTACATACTATAGATATTATAAGTAACAAATTATAAAGCAAGCAGAAACAAAAGCCTATCTAAGTAATATTTGCATTAGTATGAGTAATTTGGTATTTAATGTGCCTGTCATTTAACTTTGAAAAAACAACACATATTTCATTTCTTTTTGTTATTTAAAATACTTCTTTTTAATTACTTTCTTTGTTTAAATAAAGGTTTTTTTTTATTTCTGTGTTTGTGTTTCTTGTATGAAAATGTTTTTCCAAATTAGGAATTAATTGTGAATGTATTCAAATTAACTGTTGTTTATGTACTAAAGGGATTTTTGTATTGTACATTTGTTTTTTCTATCACTTTTTGCTTTAAAATTTACAAAATTGTTCTAATTTTTTTTTAATTGAAGCAAATCTAGCATTGTAGAAAATTGAGATTATTTATAAATAATACATTCTTAGTACGCTGCAAGTGATTTGATTTCTGGTTATTATATTTCTTCTGTATTATTATTTTCTTTTTAAGGCTTTGCATTTATTTTACCTTGTGTTGACAAATGGACTAAAGTTGATTTGAGGCCTCAGAGTTTCAGTGTTTCTACATCTCAAGTAAGTGACATTTTTAGTTGAAAGATTTAAGTAAATGTTTTATGTAATATTCAAATCACTTTCTTTTTTGAAACTGTATGAGAAATCTTTTATTAATTTTATTGTGAAATACAAATATTTGTTAAACATTAGTCTTTATTTTTGAATATCATAGGAATTTTTTTTCTAAAATGTTAACTCTTGTTCAAAATAATCTATCACTTTCAAGAAAAAATGTTTTCCTTGACTTAACTAAAACAATAATTATATTTTAAAGACGAATCAGTGTTAGGAAGAACACTTACCATAATGCTATTGGCAAAACTTTCTTTTATTTTCTCTGCTTTGATTACATTTTAAACCTTAAACATATTGGCATTACACCACTATTTGGAACAACCTTTGGGAAGGAGTCATTTGATTACTCCCAGTAGGTTTGTGTTAATTTTCCAGCTTGTACTTAACACTCTTCTATGAGATTTATACTTTTTTTTTATCAGCATCCATATTGATTTGATTTCCATTTTTTGCATCCATATTGATCCATATTGATTTGTAGATCATACACTAAATGAATCCTTACAGTTGAGCCAATCTATTATTTCTGTTTTTTCTTCATCACTTCATTAGTGATTTGAATACTATAGGCATAATACATATGTGAAAATATTGAAATACATTATAATATTTTCAGTGTCATTTTTTAAATATAAATATGAATTTAAGCATGGTTTATTATAAACACAATGTAAAAAAGAATTATTAAATATCTCAGAATTGCAATTATAGCTACATTTATAAAAATAAATAGAAATTTATTTGTTTCATATTTACCAAATAAAAAAAAATTATTTTTTGAAAAAAAAAATGCTGTTATAATTTTAAGTCATTTTTCTATTTATTAATAATTATTTTTCATTGGGTGTTAAGATTTTAGCATATGGATCATGGGCTCTTAGTTCAAAAATTGCACTATTAATCTGACATTCATAAAACTTGCTGATGGATTAGTTGTCATTTTTCTGCTGTTATGAAAATTTTAGAAAAGAAATGCTATCATTGTTATTTGTCAGTAATAATGATGTTTGCTCTAAAATAGTCTGTATTTTAGATGAGATTCTTATATAATTGAATGAACTAAACTGAACCTTTTGACAAGTTGTGAAATTTTAGGTATTAGTTATAGGAATAAAATTATTGATTTATAATTTGTATGCTTTAAAAAATAATACCAAAAAAATCCAAAATTAAAATTACTTTTGAATTTTTTTTCCATTACTACCACCACAAAATGAAATGTAAGCATTCTATAAATAGAATTATGGTTGATAACAAATAAAGTTTTTTAATGATAAATATATTAAATTGTATTGAAAGCCTGTAAAATGTTTCCTTATTTTTTTGAGTTTTTTTTCTATTTTATAACTATTTTTCATTTTTGAAGTTACTAACTGCTGATGGAGGAATAGTGGAAGTCCAAAGCGATATTGAGTTCAGGGTTTCTGATGTAACTAGTTATGTTTTGAAACTTCACCATCATGAAAATACTTTGAAGGAACTAGGATTACTTTGTTTGAAGAACATTGTTTCTGAGGAAGATTTAGAAGACCTGGAAACGAAAAGAGATCTTATTTGTTGTAAAATAAAGGTAAGTGTTATATATATATATATATATATATATATATATATATATATATATATATTGCTTGTATAATTATTTTAATTATGTATTAAATTTGGATTTGTTCGACAACTTTTAAACTACAATATATTGAATTGAGAAGAACAACAAAGAAGTGTTTTTGAATTAGCTAATACTATTTTGTAACTGAATTTTTAAATTTTTTTCCTCTCTATTCTTGTATTACTTGTCCTTCACATACTGAGATTTAGTATGTTTTGAGACATTATACACAGAGATTTCTATTGTGTTTTTTATCTCATTTCTGACAATCAAACCTTCTCTGAAGGTAGATTAATTACCAGGTTATTACGTTTTGTCTTAATTGACTCTATACATTTGAAAGTAACTTTTTGAATTTATTAAAAAAAAAACCTAAACCAATTAGTACTAATAATTGTTGAAAAAGATGTTTAATTAAAAAATGTTTGTTGACCAAACTTTTTAATAGATATTTTTAAAAAATTAAAAATGATTTGCATGGTATAGTTATTTTATGTACTCATATTTTACAGAATAATCACTAAGAGCTCTGTTGATTAATCAAATCATTTTGTTTACTGTAATCAATTAAACTTAAGAATATAACTAAATAATAATAGTTAAAGTTAAGAAATTAAGAAACATGCAAATTTCACACTGCATCAATTTTTGAATTTATAGATCTGTAATGCAAATAAATATTTAAAAAAATATTATTTTTAATTAAAATTTTCTTGAAGATGATTGCATGTTTTTAAAATATAAACTCTCAAGAATGAGATAATCTATTTATGCTCACATGAGGTGGAACTGTATAGTATAAAAAGAAATTATTTACTTAACTTTAATATATGTCACAGCTTTCAGATAATTCTATTGAGATTCTATTTTAGCTGTATTTATATAATATACATTTTCAATTGTATTTGCTATTTAAATACATTTTTCTTTTTAAAACAATAATGAAGAATTATAGTTGATTTTTATTCTCATAAACATATCCAGAATTTTTTATCTGTAATTTTTTATTTTATTTTATTTTTATATTTATATTTTTCTCAAAATAAAATCTTTTATAGCAAAATTGATTTTTATCATAAAAATTTATTTTTTATAAATTTTTTTTAACAGGATGAGCTTAATCGAAGTGTCATAAATTGGGGACTTGAAGTTGTGCACATATATCTGTAAGTTATTTATATATATATTAACTGTTTAGATTTATTATTTTCCAATTCATTTTATCTGTTTCATTAATTTTAATTTTAATTAGATATTTAAACGGTTCCTACGTTTTAGGTATGCTTCTGTTTTATTTGTACTTTTTGGAGTGAGAGAGGGATATTAAGAGAGATATTCAATTTTAAAACAATCTTTTAAAATGTTCTTTTTTAAGTTAATTTTTTACTGTAATGTGTAAATATTAAGTATCAAGATCATATTATTTTATAATTTATTTTAGTTTAAGGTTGAATATTTTTTAAAGGTACACACTAATTCGTTAAAGTTATATAGGAAACAACCGAAATATTATATATTTTCACAAAATTATTATAAGCATATAAAATTGTGTAGTTTGGTATTTATCTTGGAAAACTTAATAATCACTAAGACATTAACATTACATCTTATACTTTTACTAAATTCTTATAAAGATTCCATATCACATTTGATTATTGGTTATTTGGTTGGCCTTCTGACAAAGATATTGTTGTTTGATATATTGTTTATTCTTTAAAAAATCTGCTATAGGTTGTTATGAGGAATTCACTTTTTATTTCTAAATGAAAATATATACTGTTATATATGTTGCATATTAAATTTGTTGAAAATCAAACATTCATCCTGTGATGTGGAGCTAAATTTTGAAAGAAGCAGGGTTCAGCCCATTCAGGTGTTATCATTTGACTGCAGTTTTTTTGAAGTTTTTTTGATAATTTTGAATGTCTTTCCAAAGCAGTCTTTCATCTTTTAAAAAGGCAAGTTAGTAAGATGAAACTAAATTGAAGTTCATTTATTTATTAATGTTTCAGATTATAATTTCTTAAAAAGTTTTTTGCTAATGAGTTTTATTCATTGTTTGGTTTTGTGTTTATATTGCGCTGGCAAATGCTGCATTTAAAAGTTAATATGAATTTAGAAGATTGAATTGAATTATAGATTTTTGGAATACAATTGCTTTAAAAAAATTCATATATGATCTATTGTTCAAGTGCTCTTAATAAAGAAAGAAAAGCAAAATTTTTTAAAAAAAATCATTATTTCTCTTCAGATTTCATATATGCGATTAAAGGAATTTTACAAGGTAAATATATAATAAAAAATTAGCTACTGTGCAGATTTATGTTTCTACTTGTAAAATAAGATCCTTGCATGACTGAAAAATTTTGTAGAACTACGTTTTACGCTAAATTTCTGTGTGATTGTAATATTTCAGTTATAATGAAAAATTTTGCTTTCACTTCTTATTTAAATTTGAACTATGCAGACACTCTGTGAAAGTTTTAAAAGCCGCAGAACCTGTAGATGCAATCGGAACTTTAATGACAGCACTGAAAGCCGCTACTGGTAACTCATCTGAGCATACGGCTGCCATGTTTCCTCTCATTCCAGAGTTAGCTGGTAATTGCTTTTATCATCTAAAAAAAAAAAAAATGTGACACTTTAAAATTAGTATAACATTGCACTTCCATAATATGTGTAATAATTATAATTTCTTCATTTGTAAACATTTCATAAACTGTTAGTAGAGTTTTTCCAAAAAATCGAAAACTTCAGTTTGTTTGTAAAAGTTGCTATGGCAAGTTTTTAAAAATATGATTTAATGATATAAATTCAAAAAACATCAAATAAAATTTTAAAATATTTACTCCTTAGATAAACAAAGAGTGTTTTTTATAACAATTATTGTAGCAAAATATCAAAAAAAGTGGGTTTTTTAGAACCAAATTAATAATGTAGCAATGAATCATCTAATGCATTATACTAATTTTTTAAATTTGCAGTTCTTAAATTTTAAATTTGCAGCTATACATTTCTATAAGAATTACTTCAGCCAAAGTATAGAAACAGTTTAAGCATAAGTTTTCAATTTTATAAAAACTGAAATGAATATTGAATTATTTTTATTAAAATATCTGGTATTGCATTAATATATATTTTTTACATTATGACTGTCTGTGCTGTAACTTTATCAAAAATGTTACTGACTTTGTAAATATTTGTATTTATCTTAAAACTTCTCAGACAAATCTGAATTTCTGGGGTTAAAATCGCTCATTTTAGGCATATTTTATGTTAAAATAGCATTTCCAGTGATTTGTCGACCTTTTGACTAAAGTCTCGGGACCTTGTCACATTTTGTTGAATAATATATAATTCTAGAAAATTTCATCACTTAATCTCTGAGACCATTATTAAGAGAGATAGCCTAGAACCTTGGTGAAAGTCCTAGATTTTCACCCCAAGTCAGGTATAAATTACACCACCTGATTGACCATGATTACGAGAGAGCATTTTTGATGACGAGAGAGTGTTCACTACACTGGAGTAATAGTCCAATGCACAAAAGCTGTTATCTATCTGAGGTATTAGAGACCTCTGTATTTCGAAGCTGTTGTATTAGCTGAATTGGAGCTGCAAATAGGGACTCACAACTGTTGTAATTTCCTGCATCTCCTAGAGATTTCATTGAATAAATGTCTTGTGATTTTCGAGAGATTGTTTTATCAACTCTCAATCTACATGAATCCCAAAGTGTGGTACAATATTTATAAAGCTAATATGTGCATTGGATTTATCCATTATTATTTAAGAAAATTTCTTAATTGTTGAGATATATTTAGAATAATCACTATTTGCAAAGCTTAAAAATTCTAGAATGTTAACGTTACACAGTTTAAAGATGCTCTGAAAATTCCATTTCATTCCACTGTGGTGTGAAACTTATAAGCTATATAAACCAAGTTTGGAGTCATTTTTCTTAACTATATATATATATATATATATATATATATATATATATATATATATATATATATATATATAATAGTAATGGTATTTTTAAATCTAATTTAAGACATACTTGATTTTCTAATTGTAATCTTATATTAGCCTATATTACTTCATTCTAAATTTTTTTTTTCTATTTCCTCATCCTAAAACGGGTAACAATCCTTCACACTGCAACTTTTTTTTTAATATTTAAGATTTCTTTGTGTGTCATGTCAAAGAAATCCCTAGCCTAATCTTATGGTGAAATTATTAAGGGGAAAATTTTCTCTCATTTTATTTTGTATAGTGATGTTAAACATGGGCCATTTTTTTTTTTTATCATAGCTTCACCCTTATACAAAATAAGACTTCTATAAGAAATAAATTGAAGTTCATTCGCAATTTTTTTTTCATACATTTGTTAAATTATGTTTACATATATGTTTGTGTATAACATTTGTATTTAATGTGATGTATGTGAGTGTATAATATTTGTATTTAATATATTGTAGATTTCGCTTTTTTTAAAAGGGCTGTTACTTTTTTTGTTTATTTTTATGAATTACAAATATAAATAAATAGAAGATTTCTAAAATTATTTTTTCATTTAATACAGAAATTCTTACTTAAATAATCGAAAAGTATGATAATAATAAGTTAAACATTAATAAAGATCCCTATAAAAATATATTCAAACAGCAGTTTTCTATATTATTATATTTCAAACATATATTAATAAAAAAAAATAGTGGAATTATTTTTTAATGTACATTTTTTCTTGAAAATGCAGAAAAAAATTCTGATAATGAAATTAATGAAAATGAACAGAATGTCACAAAAACACAGCTGCAGTCTGAAGATTGCGTGGCTGCAATAAAAAAACTCACTGCTCTTGCAGAAAAAGAAGGATACGTGAAAGATTTGAATGCCAAATTTAGATTTGATATTGTAGGTCGATCCACTTCAAGACTTTTAATCTCATTTGATAAAGGTAAGGCTGATATATTATTTATGAAATTTGAGATATTTTGTCTTTTTAAAATGCAACTTTCCTGTAGAAGAATGAAACTGTATGTAACTAAATGTTATTGGACCATCTGTCAAATACTATTTAGTTTGAGTAAAAGAACAATACCAACTAGTTCCAATTATGTAAATGAGTGGTATATGTTTAAAAATTGTTTCAAAGCTTTAACTGTTTATAAGTGATAATTCACAAAATGTATGACGTAACTCAAGTGATAAAATTAAATGATAGTAGTTTTTGTTCCTAGAAATGATGAAATGCAAAAAGGAACTATTAAAAGACTTGATTGTAGGAGCATATTTTATGGTATAAATTGTAAAAATTGCTTAAAAGTTTAGAAACCAGCATTGATGCTGATTTCAAATGTTATGCATTACAGTATTCTTCATTAAAATATTTTTTTCTTGCACTTTTTTGCATACTTTCTGATAATTATATCAGTTCTCATCAAGAAAATTGTGAACTTGAGCCAGTTTGGGACTTCAAGCAATCCTCAGAATTTTATTAGCAATCTAGGGTATATTTTGGTTCCTTTCTTTACTGATTGAAGCCAAAATTAGAAGTGGTTCTACAATTTTGTTTATCTACCCACATACCACATTAAATTTATTAAATTGTTATACTTTTGAATTATTGCTTTTATATGTACATGAATAAACAAACTAACAGATTGACAACTTTTTGATAGATTTAGTTCAATATTTGGTACAGATCCATTACTATAATGATAATACTATGTATAATTATGTTGCTCTAAATATATTAAAGTTATTATATTTGTATCTCACAGGCTGACAGCTATAAAATCAAATAAGTAAATTCTGTTATAGCTTTCTTACAATCCACAGATAATGAAAAGTGACCACTTTTCATCTATTTATCTCAAAACATTTTTGAGTTTATCATGTACACTTATGTGAAGGGACTGACATAATTCCAAAAAAGTGTTTTATAGATTGAAGATAATCTAAAATTTTGAAATTCATCAAAATTTCAAGGTCGATTTTTTAAAAATGAAAGTATTTGCTTTTTTTATACACAAACAAAGATTTTTTTATTTTTTTTAAAGAATTTGGATCTGGTTACTATGTTTTGAATGAAGATTTTTAAATATACAACATTTGATATGACAATTATGTACAGGCCTGAAAATAATAATCTTATTTGTATGATCACAAGAAACAAAATGACTTCCATTAAAAAAAAATACTCTTCAAGAATACAGAATCATAATATTAACATATAGTCAAGTTATATTTTTCTTGTTAGTTTGTCTTCAAAGTATAATTCACTTATTTAAAGTACAGCAGTCTGATTTGAAAACCCAACTGCCTTATAAATGGTTTTTATAGAAGAATTGCCATATAAATGGTTTTTATAGAAGAATTGCCATATAAATATCTTTTATAGAAGAATGGCCATATAAATGGTTTTTATATGCATTAGTTCTGCCGAGACAAATGGCCTTTCTCTCTATAAATTTACTTGATTGATATTGCATGTAAATTTATTGACAGAAAGATGTCAGCCTAAATTTGTCCCAAACAATCCTGTTATTTGAAAATGTTATGTAACTAAGGAAACAAAGCTCTATTTTATATGCTTCTCATTAGTTTAAAAAATAACTCCAGACTTTGTAACAAGCAAAAGTAACTTTGTATCTTGGTAATAAATAAAATTTCTTACCATCTTTTGAGATTTTTGTAATTATTTTTATTATCATTAGGTTTATTAAAAGCAAATGTACAAAATTAAATTAATAAAGAAAATGATCAAAGATGATTGTATTGAGAGATCTGTCTACTTAATGATGCATTGCACATCTACTTTCAGAAAACTAAATATAAATTGTTGTAGAAATTTTAATTTGTTGTTAAAATTTATATTATATATTTGAAATTTTTTTAACTCTTTTATTTTATCGAAAGTCACATTACATTAAAAAAAGGCTTTAATTGAGTGATTTTGGTTTTAGTTTTAGCTTAGAAATCATTGTAAATGAATACTAAATTTCTAATACAAGAAATAAAACAAAATAAATTTGAAATGCCTGCCTACAGAAATTAAAAAGTTCTCTAAATTTCAACAAACTGGGTATTTTTTTATTGTTCTACTTACATAATTATCTTAGAACTTCATTAGGAAAAACATATCAGCATTAAAAAAAATAAAAAGCCCTCAAACTCTCTGCTTTGATATTAATCATTCCAAAAAAGTAATGGAAATATAAATTGTTGCATTTGTTGCTAAGAATCAAAGAATTAATATGTATTCTATGATTTGTGTTTTGATAATAATAATTGATTTTTGAGATTTTATTTTATATATTTATTTTGAATAGGACACATTTCTGTTTTTGAAAATGTTGAGAGTTCTAAGAAATCAGATGTTCAACTCATGCTTACAGAAGACAATTTAAGAGACTTTTTGAATGGTGAAGTCTCACCTCTCGAAGCTTATATGGATGGAAAAGTGATGGTAACTGGTGATTGGAGTCTTTTAAGATCACTTGCAAAAGTTTTTGATTTATGCCGACCTAAAGATCAAAGCACATGAGTTTGTTGTTTTCATTTTGTTGTTATTTTAGTCATTAATGCCATTGTACATATTCTTTGTATTTTCACTTAATATACAAGAACAAAAGAGTGTTTCATCTGTATAAAGTATTGCAAAGTAGATGATTATTTTTACAATTGTTATTATTTTAAATTCTCTATTTTCTAGTCATGCTCAATTGTAAAGTTTTGCTTTATGTTCAATACTCGAAAGGTCTAATTTCTTCCCCTTGGGTTTGCGTATAGCTTCGTATGGTGGGGGGAGGTTAGAGAAAGGAAAAAAAAAATCTTGATTGTATATTTCACTTGCTAGTCCTCTAAAAATTCTTTTTCATCATCTTTTTTTTAAAAATTCATTTATAAATTTTAAGACTTAATGATAAACGATGTAAAATAAGCATATTATTACAAAGTCTTTTTTTCACATTGCGTAGTTACTAAAAATTAAACAATTTATTTAAAAAATAAAAATATATATAAGTGTTACATTTTTTTATTAACTTAAGCCAATTAAAATTTTATAATTGTTATTTGTTACAGTAATTGTAGTTGTGTACCTCTAATTTTAATTGCTCTTAATTGATATAAATTTTGATAATCATAATTGGAATATTTAATTTTTTTTATCTAAGAGTATATGCCAAAGAATATGAAATTTATTTATACAAAGAAAAAAAATCATCTGCTTAAGTTAGTATTTGTTGTTTATAATAGTGAAATGTTTGCAAAACACAGAGGGTACTTATTATCATTATAATTTTAATATTTAATCATTATTTTTTATATGATTATCAGAAATATTAATTCTGTCTATTCAAATTTTTTTTATTTTGTTGTAGAAATGAATATACAATGAATTTTCTGCACATGAAGTGTATGTTTTTTAAGTTTAATTGTTTTTTATTTTACACAATATAATTTTAGTTATTATTTACATAATAAATAATTTTTTCTTATTTAAAGATAAAAATGTTAGTTAGCATATGGAATTTTTGAATTCTCTTAGTATGTTAGCATTGTCAATTGGCTAATGATTTGTTACTGAATTTTATATTTCCAGCTTCTTATATAAGCAAGTCATTATGCTACACAGAAAAAAAATGAACTTTACTTCCTTTAAGTTTTTTAAATATAGGCATTAAAATCAAAAATAGATATGTTATAGTTACTTTAAAATAATTAGTTATGATTGTTTCATTGCTCTCTTTTACTTTAATCATGTAAGATTGTATTATTTTCATAAAATAGCTGCAAAATTTTAAGGGGGGGATTTTTCTCTTTAGTTTAAAAACAATACTAAAATTTCTAGTTTTCAACATCCAGTTTAATGCTTGGCACTGATCTTATTTTCTGTTCCCAATTTTAAATTATAAAATAGAAAATACAAAATCTTTTCTTCTCTCCTTTATCTAAATAGAAAGTAGAAAATCTTTGCTTTTTTAAAATTCTTGTTATTGAGGATGTTTTTATTATGCTAACTTTGATAGTATTATTTTTGTTCTTTTTACATGATTCAAAATTTACTATTTTTAAAATCATTACCTCTTATTTATTGAATTATTGTTCTTTTTCATGCATATAAATCTAATAGGAGTTATATTAATTTCATTTTTGATGTAATCTATGTACAATCTTTTGATAATAATTTTTTTCACATTTAAAGAGCTGAAAATAATTTTTAGACTCTATGTACTAAAGACAAACTTTGTACTTTATATTTGAAATAACAATCCAAAAAATTTAGGGATTTCTGAAATCAGAAGATAAATGTATAGATAGCAATGGCTATGGCTATGAATTATGGGACAAAAACTTGTACTTTATAATTCTTATTACAAAGCTTCACTATCCTTATTTTTTATAGTTTTATTATCCTTAATTTGAAAAAAAAATATTTTTATAGGAATTTTAAAAATGATCTGAAATTTAATATTGACAAAGGAAGAGGTGTCTTAGTCTTTCATTGACTTATTTCTTTTTAAAGGAGATATTCTAGTATTTTACTAGCACTATTAAAAATCAAGTGCTAAACTAAACTCGATGTTTTGCTTAGTGCTGTTTCTTGAAAATTTTTAACAATATTTGCTGTAATTTTGGTATTTTATGTTCTTAGCATTTTCCTGCAAGAATGACAAATTACTATTTAGTTTTATTGTTTATACCAGATATTCAGCTTGGTGTACTATTAGGCTGAGGCTACTACTAATTAAAAAAAATTGTGATATTTGTATTTCTTGCTTAAAGCTGCAATATTATGTCGATAATGATATAATATTGCAGAGTATCCTTTCCTACAATATATGAATTTACATCAAATATGGTTTAATTTAATATGCAAATAGTTTAAATTTACTACTTTTTAAAAAAGATTTTAATTGTGTTTCTTTTCTTTTTTTAGATTTAAAATATATTTACACAAAAATTTTGCTTTTCAAAGCAATACAGTTTTCTAAAATGCTCTTAAAATTTGCATGAAAAGAAAACTATAAATTTTTATTTGGTGTTGTTTATTATGTATTTTATATTTATAACTCATATTTTTTTATGTTATCTCTGTTATAGTCTTTACATATAAATTATTATTTCAGATACATGCTATGATACAGTTTATCGAAGTTTTAAATTATAATACAAATATAAGTTTTCTCATAAATATATTTCTCTTTTTGTTGTGCCATCAGAACAAAGTATTATATTGTGTCAATTTTATTTAATAAATTGGGCAGATTAATGTAATCACTCATTATTCATGCATGTCATTACTGTGTATATAAATTGAATAAATAATGTTAAAATATCATTATTTCCAATTGTATCACTCATATTTTTATCTTAGGAAGTTAGAATTTGACACTCTTAGAATAGATCAGATACCAAAATCATTAAAATAAGTAATTTTTTTCTTTGTATAAAATTAACCGAATCTTGGAATTTAGTATTAAATGCTTTCATATGGATTTTTTGGCTATTACCTCTTAAATGTTTTTGTACTTCCTGTTATTTTAACAACATATTTTTTTTAAATAGAAGATATCTTACTGATTCAATTAAGAATCCATAGAAAATAGAGGTATTTGTCAGTTATGTATATACTTTTGTATCAAATTCTGGTATTCTTGAAATTTGAGTAAAGCTTATTTTAAACTATAAATTTAAGAAACATTAATTCATGACTGTTATAGGGTTAATACTAGTGTATGCGATTTTTTTTAACAAACTGGAGTTTTTTTTTCTTTTTAAAAATATTGTGATTGATATTCTATAGATATATTCCAAATATATCATTGTATAGTGGTGAAATTTTAGTTCATGTTTGTATAAATGCAATTCTAAATTAAATTTAAAATTGTTAACATATGATGTATTATTGTAATGATACTTGGGATTTTAAAATTTATATGAATATAAAATTGGGATTTTAATCATTTATTTTTTATTCGACATTTATTAATCATTCCTACATTATATTATTAAACATCTATGTACAGTATGGCAAGTTGTTCAAACACAAATAAAAAAACAAACCTTGATTGCAACAAATTTGTTTATTGCCTAATGCACTTTGAATAAATCATTTTTTTTCTAATGGGTTTCAAATTATATTAAATAGTACAAAATAATGCATCTACTGTTGAAAGAAATAGAATATTTCAATAATTTAATCTAAAAGTTTATTAAAGAAAATGTTTATACTAACAGAGTTTAAATACAGGAATTTATGCATGTAATATTTATCAGATTTGAGTTAGAAGTCATAATCAAGAATATGTTTCTCAATCTTGTACTGAATTTTCTCATGATCAAATGCATTTGAAATAATTTGATAACAAAGTTTTGGAGCCATAAGTCTGGTTAAATTAGCTAAGTATTTAATGTGGGTTAACGAATTAGTATTAATTAACCTCCTGCTTTTATGGTATGTAAGTTTGATTCAGGAACAATACTGATTTCATCATCTTGCCACTTTTAAAAATAAATACGTTAATCTTAAAATTATAATTAATTCAAAATAGTAAGCTGATTTTAATTCATGAAGTTAATAACTATATTTTAGTAACTTATAACTATATTTAGTGCTGCAATTTAATTTTCTTAATGTTTTGCTATAAATATATTTGAGAAGTGTATATTTATTTTGATTTCCCCATTTAGTATTTAAATTTAGATATTTTAGATAGTAGAGATCTTAAATGTATTCAAATTATCCAAATAACATAATTTTGCGATGTAGTAAAAGCAAACATACATGGAATGCGGATTAGATTTTTTTCGTATTAAAAAAACTATTGATAATAAACCCAATTTAGTTTTTAACTGTGAATAGGCATCTATTTTAATTTAAAATTAACTTAATTTTTTAAAGTACTATTTTACATTAATTTGGTAATCTTATTGGATATATTATTGCTTAAATATATGTAACAATTTTTTTTCCTTTTGATTATCAGTTAACTGTGCAGTTTGCTATCCTGAATGTATGATGACTTATTTTTTTCAAATAACTAAAAATACATTCATACAACTGGAGAATTGTTCTAATATGTTTAATTAAAAATGTTTTTCTTATGTAATAATTGATGAAGAAGATTATATTTTTTAACAATTTAAAATTACTCAAAATTACAATATATTGCATTTACATTAGTGTAATTAATGTATAAAAATTACTTACAAAAGGCTGGTTTCCTGTTGAGTAATTGCTCTCTGTTAACTGGTATGGCTTTCAGTTACCTGTTACTTTTAGGTTGATATATATATTTTTTCATTCTTTTAAGGTTTATGCAAAATCAAACATAAGAATTAGACAATTATGAAACAACGACTGAACAGAAACTTTATTCAAAGTCGACAAACATTTAAAAGCTACTTTGTGCTACTAATCCAGAAGAAACAATCTCTCGACAACAGAAATAATTCGAAATCCAACTCAGCACCATAGCAAAAGAATCAGAGCTACTGGCTAGCCGCTGCGTGAAACCAGCAAATGTATAAAGAGTAATAATACATATGTACAACAAAAATTCAGTTGTATTTACACAAATTATATACAAAATTTGATCACATAACATTTGACTACATGCAAACTGGCAACTTCAAATGGCTAATTGAAATTTTTATAACACTGAAATCTGCCTGCAAATTTTTATGCCTAAATTATTTCATTAGTTAAGCACTATAAAATACAGCAACACAACATTTGACAAATATAACAGCTA
The DNA here is from genome assembly GCA_026289955.1 of Argiope argentata. Lineage (NCBI taxonomy): Eukaryota > Metazoa > Arthropoda > Arachnida > Araneae > Araneidae > Argiope > Argiope argentata. The sequence goes on along the minus strand of JAOUZG010030345.1, from coordinate 2,234,741 downwards.
AGAAAGTTTCCTTATGCAATTGCTGAAGCTCACAATACATATGCAATTATTTCATGTTCAGTGTTTGGAAAAACAACTAACATTTTTTTCCTGTTTGTTTTAAACAAGTATTAAAAGTTTCTTGAAATTGAACACACAATTATTGTACTTGAGCTTGTTTATTGGTCAATAAAAGGAAAGGAAAATGATACGGGATGATATTAATCAAACTTATTTTGAAAGGATTATTTAATGTTTGAAATAACCATTCTGAAAATCAAATTCAGAATAATGACATTCAAAATTGAATAAATTTTTCCCTTCTGCATTTTGATTATTTTATTGATTGTATTACTTTAATATTTCTTCAAATAAATTATCCCGAGAATTATATTCATTAAAAGGTTCGATTAATCTCTTTACCTTGAAATATGCTCAACTCAGCTGAAATAATTTTTTTAAAAAACATTCTTAGTTTGTCTTTTACAGTAAAGATATTTTCGAATTTTTTTGATAGGTTTCTCATCGATTTATAATTTTTTTACTCAAATTTAATATTTATTTTTAATAATATTGTTTAGTCAAAAGAGATAAATTGTTTACAAGGGTTTATGTTAAGTAATGGGATTGCTTCAATTTGGCAATAGAATAAATTTAGTTAGAGTTCAGTTATTATCCTGAATATCTGGTAAATGATTTCAATGATGTAATTCGCCACAATTTATTAATTATAAAATGCATAGAAAGGAGCCAAAATTTATGAAATACATCTTGTTTTTTTTTTTAGAAATCTTTTATATACTTCACTATATCTCTTTTCTTTAAAGATTAACACATTTGTTTCGTCCATTTTCTAGATTTGTTAGATTTAAATTTTTTTTTAGAATCAGGATTAAAATTTAAAGCCTGTTATTCAGTTTTGGGTATTAGAAAGATTTTTCAAAATTTGTAACTTTTTATTTCAAATTCTAGAAAAAAAAATTCTGTATAATTTTTTTGTGTTTTTTTTTTATATAAATTATAACTGTATGAATTTTAAAGGTTGAAAAAGGTAGTTTACATGAGAATGAAAACAGTTATTTTTATGAGATAATTAGAAATATAATGGTTTGGTTTTCATTGCCCATTTTCTTCATTCAAAAATTTTAAGTACGGATTTTTTTATATTTGATTTAAACAGTTTCTAACTGCATTTTTTGACACATTTTTTTTATAGTTAGAACAATGCCTGTACTAAAAAAATTGAGGATTATTTAACTTATATGCTTGTGAATACAATTTTGTAGTCATTTAAAAGTGAAAAGTGAATACATTCTGCCACAGAAAAACGTCTTATTTCCCCCAAAAAAGGATCGTTAGATATCATGAGCTAAGAATTTAAATTTCAATTATTTGTATGAATCATACTTAAAAATTTGATTTGTTGAAGTTGCTGCATTTGCTGTATGCATAATTTAATAAAACTTTTATAACAACCTTGTAAACGAATGATATACTTTTGCGAGCTTTTAACCAATGAACTAAAGAGTTTTCAATGACAAATCAACTAAACATTAAACTAACAGTGAAAACAAATATAAAGTGCGCTTTTACAGTTAACGACATCATCATTGAAATTTTAAATATATCTTTTAATCTTAAAAACATCAAATGATTGTTTCTAGCCTACACATAAAGACCATGTAATGCACTACTGTTATAATAATATTGAGCGTAATAGAATCAACTAAAAAATCAGAATACTTCTCAGTTTCACTAATTTTTCTTTGAGGATTTCATACTGATAAAATGTGCTAGTACCATTCAGTTTTTTTTATCGATGAAAATCGATTTTTCTTCCGCTATACGTTAGTATATAAAAATAGGGAATTTGAGGAAATTGTTCCGTTAACTGCTGTTTCTAATTCGGAAGCAAAACAAAATTATCGTTTGCTGACAATGACTTTACGAACATAAGTAGTTAATAATTTCGTTCGTTTTATTTTGATCAAGATTTTGCGATATTCTGATTCTATTTAAACAACTCATTTTTTTGCATTTTTAGAAAAAAATTCGTACGCACTGAATAATTAGCTTTTTGTTTTAATTTATGAATTTTGAAAATAACGAAGTTAAAAATAAACGCTTATTTTCTTTTAATTTAATTTACTGCAAACTACATATAAAGATATTAAAAATGAATTAAACCAACTTATTTTTTAATAGAACTTTTGTTGCTAAAATTTTAGTTTGATAAATTTTTATAAAAGGATTTACTAGAATAAAATTTTCAACATGTTGAAAATTCTATCTTATTTATAAAACTTTTGACAAAAAATCCATTTTCCCATTTTTCAGAAAAAAAAATTATTATTTAAAATGCTATTAATTTTTAGCAATTTAAGTATAATTTCTTCCCTAATTTCATAATTCAGTTTTGCTAAAGGAATATTCATTTTGTAGTAGATGTTGAAAACTGAATTCTTAGTAATTAAAAGAAACCCAGATTTTTATTAAATTCGGTAGGTTTATTGAAAATTCATAAATTTAGATTTATTATCAGTACTAATTGTAATTGTCTTTTATTAAATATATTAAATATCGCAAGTTGTTTATTCTAAAAAAATTTTAAGCTTTACTTATTCTAAAAAGGGAAATTGGCAAAGAATTTTTATAATCATTATTAGATTCGATATTTTGATGAAAATTTCAAGATTGACCTCTAAGATTAGATTTTTATTAGTCGGAAAGTAATAAAATATAAATAAATTAAGTCTCTCTTGAAAGTTGAATCATTTTTGAAAACAAAGAAATGAGTCTTTTAAATTACAATGAGGACATTTATAAAGATTCAATTGCAAATTTCTTAGTGTTAAAAATTTAGCAATGTGATGGCGACTTAAGAATATTCTGATTTAAAATGTACTGTGGTAAATAATTTTAGAATTTTTAATTACTATTTATACCTTTTGAAACCGGGTAACTGAAATGTGGGCCTTAAAATTGTAATTTTTAAAACAGCATATACTTGTGTCATACGAACACAAGGGGACAATTACCGTTTCTTTGGAACTTACAGAAAAATAGCGGAACACAAAAATAGCATCTTTTCATTATGTCAAATTAGAATACAAAATGGCTGCTTTAAACTTCATTCGTTTACTACACAATTTTCATCTAGCTTCGAACACATTGTCTACTCATGAAATTTACAAGTAAAAATTAGACATCAGAAAAACAAAATCACAATTATTATTTTCTTGGACGATCATGGAACTAATTACATTCTAATTTTTGCTCAAATTAATTACTAATGATTCGCTATCGGAACAATTAAAGTTATGAATTCGAATGACTAACGATGTAGTGCAATATTAAACAGGCATTACATTTAAATTAAGAAATGAACATAAAGAATTTGAGACGAGTTCTTTCATATTCTAATAAATGAACACTGGAATTCTGGCACCAAGTTTAGATTTCTAAAGAAATCCCTTTCCGATTTCTGTGATCTTGTTTTTTTTTTTTTTTTTTTTTTTTTCCTTTAAAGAAAAATGGAAAGAAAAAGATTTGAAATTGATGATATCTCTTTCTGTGGAGCTTGTCTCTCTTTGGGAGCAGTGAATTGAATAGTCCAGTTCCTTTTGAATGAGATTTCTTTTCTCTGAATAGTGAAAAATAGTGCCCGTATGGCCACGCGTGTTTTTGAGGAAGAACTTATCTTCTTCTGTTGAATGGATTGCTGGGGCCATTCGTGGACTGATCGACCATACCGTCAACTTCACCGTCGATTTCGATCACACCATCTAAGAACAATAATCATAAATACAATTTTATAAATAATACTAAAATGAAATATGTTATGCCTATTTCATGTTAGAACATAATTTCTAGAACGGTCAAGCACCACGTGCTCGTGAAGGTTAAGTTATATTTTTACTCATTTTAATCGTTTCATTGAATGAGTCACTTTAGTATTGCAAACGATCCAAAAAAAAATTTGTCTCCCATTGATTGTTTAAAAAAAAATCCCATTTCCTATTTATTTCATTTAATATTATCACGTGTTCAAAATGACATTTTTCTAGGTTTTATTTGCTGTAGTCATTAACTTATTTGTTTTAAATCAGAACTTTTGTAAATGCAATAGCAACGTGTTATTAAAAGCTGATTTTTTGAGATGCTCGTGCAGATAATAAAATTTTTAATTTTCGGCTACGGATTTTTGTTGACGCCAAAAACCTCATCCCCAAAACAACATCATGTTCTGACATGATAATAAAGTTAATACACTTTTTTTTCCCTAACTATTTAGGTATTTTTCATCACGAAATCTGGACATAGTTTTGCCATGTGAATTCCTAATTTCTTTATGAAGTTCTCTGACGATTACAACTCTATCATTATACCTGAAATCATATTTAAATCTATTTTTCTCCTCGCGATGGTAGATTGATGGGTGTTTATGAAAAATAACGGATTTAAATTTACTAGCTTTTATAAATAAATTTTTTAAAGCATTAAGCATACTTTCAACATTTCGTGAAATGCCATTGGGTAAAAGAAGATATTTTATACATACGAATTTAATTTTATATTCACGTTTCTATTCCCCCCCTCTTCATCATATATGAAAAAGTCATATTTATGGCGTAAGGTGTTTTAAAAAACTTTGAGTGCCATATTTGTTTCAGCACAACAGATGTAGAATATATTAGAAATAAGTTGTTTAAGAATGGCAGCCTTCTGAAAGAAACACTATTGAATTAGGATGTGAAAAGAATAAAAGTAATTAAAGGCCTCTTACCTGCTTGTGAATTCAAATGTGATCCTACAGGCCGAATCCCCAAGGTATTATGAGTCTGCTCGTACTCTAGGACCTCTTGGTAGATTAGTTCTGCAAGGAAATAGGCAAAATAATCATCAATTTTACATACATATAATGTAAAGCATTTAAATTATGTGATGAAAGCAGATAGCAGAGTCGTGGCCGAAATCATGGAGATGACGGGTTTAATTTTTAAGTTCGTTTTATTCCATCATTGGAAGCAGGCATTATTTACAAGCTGACGGACAAGGCGCGTCCGCTCACAGTGCAACAAAAAAAGCAGAAGCGCAAAGAAGGGCGGGATAACATTATCCCTGGACTTAAATAGCAAGATTTTGATAGGGAAAATATTTTTTATAGAGCTTATGTACAATGACATTTCGATGGAGATTTCCCGGACACACACTGACCCAGGCAAGGGAAACACGGGGATCTTTTTAAAGGAGTGCGCTTCGCTAGACAATTCTTATCTCTTACTGAGCGTGAGAATCTGTGGCTTTTAGCCGATTCAGCAATTTTACACAGCTTCTGTTGTATTAATTTACTAGAACAAGTGAAATAGATCAGGAAATAAGAGAATATTTTAGAATGATATTACCATGGGCTAAATTAAATAAGATTAAAATTGAGAGTGTAAAATATCATTACACACACACACACACACACACACACACACACACACACACACA
>JAOUZG010030345.1:2188019-2226306 GCA_026289955.1 Argiope argentata | reverse complement strand
TATATATATATATATAAGGCAAAAGCAAATAGCAGACATGGATGGCTTAAAATGTTCTTCTTCCAATTTATTGTCCGTGTGACCAAGAGAAGTCACATAAACATTTATGTCGTATGTATACAAAATTTTGAAGTATATATTATGTGTTAATTTTATCGATAAATTATATTTCATTAAATAATTATAGCCGATTGTAGTCACCATATTAATTTTGAATTACCTGTATAATGGCTCAATAATTTGTAAAAATAAAAAAAAAAATTTAAAGTAGAGTTAAGTCTCTTGTCTAAAACATTATAGCGTAATAATGCCCGATTCGTCCGTTAATTTTATTATGAAAGCAGAAATAAATTGCGCCAAAATATGTTTAAAATGGATTTATATTATTAATCATGCAAATATAAATATTATCAAGTTCTATTGTTATTGAATATACTTTTATTTATTTTGAAAAATTATTAAAATTTCAGAAATATTGTACAATAATTATAATAGAATTTTTTTTAAAGTTGAAAATGTAAAAATGGTTTTCAAGAGGTAATGTAATACAAAATCGTCCAACATTATGATTAACATTGAAAGAATTTATTAACTTTGATAATTATTTTTATTAGATTTTTTTAACTAAAAGTCAAAAATCGTTAAAAATTTGATACTTACGTATTAGACCGTCTTCTCCAATGATCGCCAAAGGTTTAGTAACTAATTGGGGACAGATTTAAATTTGGCGATAAAGATGAATGGATTATATCATTGCCGGATTGCCATAATTGGCGATTTAGCAACTCAATGACAACGACTTCAAATTTGGCGATAAAGTTGGATGGTCTAATACGCAAATACTAAACATTCTTTTATAGTTAGTATCTACTGCCTCAAGATGTAATTATGCATCAAATTTATTAACTTTTAGATCCAAATTTAATCTTCAACAACCTGCATTGCAGAGTATTTTGCAGATTTTTTTATCATGCATATTGCACAACGCAATTTCCCGATAGCATGCCAGTCTATACACACATTTATATTAAAATTATAATTTGTGGACTAATGCCAACATTCTTCTTAGAATGTAGTGAATGCTATATAAGCCAAATAACACCTCTCGAGCTGAAGTGTACTTTTGGCTCGATCGGCATGTTACTCGGTTACTAATCATAAGATTTGGAGTTCGGGCTTAGCGTTATCTGCCGCAGTGGTGAACCTGGCGACCGACCTTGGATTAAGCAACCTTCGCACGCAGTTACGTTGAACTGTCGTGGCGCCCTCTATCGGCAACAACAAGGCAGAGAAGCGCAGTAAATGCGACAATTAACATCACCACCAAAACCTCACATTTGTATCGCTCGTCTAACCACCGACTCACTGGAGGGAGAGTATTTGGTGAACCCTATATAAGCCAGATAACATCTCTCGACCTGAAGTCCACTTTTGGCTCGATCGGCATGTTACTCGGTTACTAATCATAAGATTAAGAGTTCAGGGCTAGCGTTATTTGCTGCAAGAATATGATTTTATAATCTTTATATCTCTGTTAAAAATATTTTTTAAAAAATAACTAATCTTTTGACATTTATAATGTCTTCTTTTACTAGTAATCCGTTTTATCACATTGGGGAGACTGGACCTGCAAAGTGATCAAAGAAACTATTAATTATTTCCATTGTCGTGCCTTAATGGCCCAATAGTTATTTTCGGATCAAATTTTGTTTTGTATAGTGTATTTTACTAGTAGTATTTTAGAAAGTGTATTAATCGGAAACCATATTTCCTATTAATAATTTGATTAAGCACCATAAAAGCAAACTATGGCGTCGGTACATACCTTTCCATTGCTGTACCGTGTGCTCTCTCTCGTCTACCGAGTGGTCGTACGGAGCCGGAGCAGGCTAGGAAACAAATAGAAGGAGTGGTTTTTCGATAAGTATTTTGGAAATATTACACATCAAGCGTATACTAGCCGTCTTTGGCGACCAGCTATTCGCTAACTCTATTAACAGCATTAATTGGGTGATATCACATAAATTTGAAGAATTAAATCTTATCACACTAAATAAAAGTACTATTTTACACTATATTTTTTAGAGTAAACCCAGATAATTAAGATTGTTAAAATTTTTAGACTTATTTTATAAGATTATCTCTCGAGGCTTTATAATTTTATTCTGTTGGATACCATTCCATGTAGCATATATGTAGTGATGAGAAAACTCATAAAAGTGCCAAGTCCACAACTCGTTTTTTAGATACACGCATACCTGAATGCGATTTGAAGAAACAGGTAAAAAGCTATTTTTACATGAACTAGAAAACTCATTGGGATTCGGAAACTCTTACCAAACTTCATATTTGAAAGCCTACCATCGAAAACTGACCCTCTTTAAATAATCGAAAAAATACACAGTTTTAACTCGTTTTTGAGAACCGATCACCCTAGATTCACAGATAGACATCTGTCATTCAATTAGCAGTTATCCATATGTCCACATTATGACTGTGGAATAACAGTCTACCATATCCTTATAGAATACCCATATTTTAACGCTCATCGTTTGTTTTACTTCAAAGCAACAGTACTGACTTAGTCATTGTTGCTCATTAGAAATCTGCATGAGAACTTTTTTGTCTTTTTAAAGTCTATTGGTTTTTACTCCTAAATTTGAGCTCACTATTATGACTTAGTTTGACTTTTCGTGTTTTTTCATCCTTTTACCACTGGTTATTTTCGTTTCACTTTTATAAAAACCATTTTTATTGGACTTTGAATTAGAAATAAATTTGTTTGGCACAGTGTAACCGTCCTATTGGTTCTTGAATCATGAAACGTCAAAACAATCAACCGATTGGTTGAGTATATTTGCAAAGTGAGGATTTTAATTAATAAAATCGGTCCAGTTATTGAATTATTACGATGTATTTTCAGTAAAAACTTATCGACCTAACAATCAATTACTGATTCTTTTCGATTTCGCATATAAAAAAAAATTGCAATTCAATTCTAAAAGCAATTTTAAACGACGTAGAGAGAAAAATTATTAGACATAATCTAAATATTGTTTAATCAACAACTTTTTAAATTTTAATGCACCATTTTAAAGACGTTTTAAATGATATAACATAAAATTCGTAGAAAAAAATTAGGAATATCTGAATAAGATTTTAAAATCCAAATGATATTTGATTTAATTTGAATAACTTCAAGTGCACAGTTATTGCAAATTGAATGAATAAATGATATGAAGTGAAGAATATATATATATATATATATTTATATATATATATTTATATATTAATATATATATATATATATATATAGTGAGAGAGAGAGAGAGAGAGAGAATTCTGGAGTTTCTTACTGTGGATCTCCTAAACAATTATTGTGCCAATTTGGTTAACCTGCCATGATGAAATTTAAGGAAATCTACGACCACATAAACAAAGGCAAGAAGTTTAATTTCATATTTTCTATTTTTGCGAAATACAGAGTATTTTTTTTTCAGTGCTGTATTGATTTGTTACTGAATCAATATTGTTAAATCAATAATGAAATGATGTTCTGTCATGGAAAGAAAAATAAACACTGTTTTCTAAAAACTTTTAATAAGGCAGATTAAGGAATTTTAAGTTTCATTATATATTTATTTTAGTTAATTTTTCATTTCTGTTTCCATCAGGGTCCGACTTAGTTGGGACCTGGGGCAATAACCTCTTTGGGGGCCCCTTTGCTTCACTACTTTAGTAATGAAGAACTTTCATTAAAGAAAGAAAGGTAAAAGTAAAATATCTATTCGATTTAGGGGCCCCACTTATGTGGGTTCCCAGGGGCAATTGCCCTGTATGCCTCTGCCTTAGTGAGGCCCTGGTTTACAATGAAAAATTTCTATATTGAATATTTTTCATTTATAAACGCTTATATAAATTGTAAAAATATATTATAATTAAAAAAATTCTTTTAAGAATCTTAAATATTATTGCAGTCATATGCTTATCTGACAGTTACTTTAATTAAAAAAATGTTTCCTAAGTTAATTAGAAAACATTAAATTTTTTTTTTTGCATTCTTTTTCAACAGATATTCTCACTTAACGTGAGCATACTGTCAAGTGCAAAACAAAGTAAAGACTAGACTGCATTTAAAAATTTTGTTGGTTGAAGTCTTGTCAGTAATTCTTCAAACGTCAACCGATTCCAAGTCACCAGAACCAAAAAACAAGACAATTGACGAGATATAATAGTTTAATACACTTCATCCAAAAAGTAACCGAACATTTTCTACTGTTCGTATACATAAATACTAAATTCAAGGAAAATATGTCATTCAACTTTGAAATATGTGCTTTTTTGAAATATACAGATTACATTAACACATATAGTCATTTAAATATTTATATTGGCACCATCTATTACTTTATAAATAATTTTCTAGCTGAAATAGTCTCTCATTTGTTCTAAACAAAGGTTAGATAAAATGTAAGCATAGTAGGATTTGTTACATGTATAAATCTCCCCCCTCCACTCCTCATTCTAGCAATCATTTTAAAAGGAAAAACAGTTACTTTAATTAAAAAATGTTTCCTAATTAAAGAACATTAAAGAAATTTCTTTTTTCGCATTCTTTTTCAACAGATATTCTCTCTTTATCTGAAAGATGTTTTCTATTCAATATTTTTTAATGACGTTTGTAAAATTTAAGTGACACTCCCCTGAAAAGCCAAAATAATGTTCTTTTGAAAGCTTTCGGTTAGTTCTATGTCAGATTATTTGATAGAATTGAGTAAGATTTTGAACAGTAATTCAGATCCTGTTTCTCCCATTGTCAATTTTTAAAAAAATTTCTATTTAAAACTTTTTTACCTTTAAATTACAATTATATATATATATATATATATATATATATATATATATATGCATGTTTTTTTGATAATAAGTATTTTAAAACATAATGATAATTGTCAAAATATCTTTACAATTAAAAATATATTGAATAAAAAATGAACTAATTCAACATTAAGAATTGGATATTCCAGTTATAACTAGATAAAAAGTAATTTGAAATTACCAAATTTTTTATATATTCTATTTATTTTAATCTGGAGAAATTTGATATGTATGCGAAATTTGGCACTGAGTACTGTAAAAAGTGATTATATGTATATCTATACTTAAAAATCATCCTTTGCATGAAAAAATAAATAATTCTAGCAGAAAATATATTTCCATATAGACAGGCATTTAAAGTTTTATTTTGTGTTAATTAATTTAGAAATAACTAGAATTCAGACACTTTTTGGCGAATTGTACTTAGATAACCTATAAAGATTCGATAATAAATGTTCGAATAAAAAAAATTAAAATTTTTAAATTTTAAATAGTTAATTTTTAACAATTGATGCTTTATTATATTATTTAATAGAATATTGTTTTTAAGTACTGGTAACTTGGCATATGTTGACAATAATAATGAAAACATTAGTTGATGTCACACGAAAAGAATTTTTGATGCACGAATTTTTCTACTTTTTAGCAGAACACCATGCAATTTTCTTGATACAATTAAACAAAATATTATTGATGTACATCACACAAAAACACAACACACACACAAGGCATGCATTGCTGTTGCGTGAAAAGCAGAGTGACACACAAGCAACAAACACAAATGATGCACAATAAATCAAGTTATTACTTCATTTAGAGATTTTAGAGCAAGAATCACACTTTAAGTGAAAAAAAAGTAGTCTTTATTAGCATTGGGTATTAATGCAGTCAATTTCACAATTTTCGTTTAATTGCATAAGTTGTGTTTTATAATTATTGAAAATTAACCATTAGATAAATCTGTCTAAAACTTTGATAGAAAGAATTCTTTCCCACCACATCTAAAGAACAAAACATTATACAATGAAAAACTCAGAATTTGTCTATTTTTCAACACTAATTACGTTTGAGACTAAAAATATCTAAAATATTACCAGATTAAGATTCTATTATTTAAAAATAAAAATTAAAATAAATTACTTATAGGATTGTTAATGGATTAAAATAAACACAAATGTTTGGATTTCAATTCTTTTTTGAGTCATAAAACTTTTAGTTTCATAAAATGTTTTGAAAGAAAATACATTTAAAACTTCTGGTACTAGATTTCAAATGATGTCTTGAGTTGCTGCTAAATTTATCTTTGCATTTTATAGCTGTTTAATAAATGGATATTCACTGTCACTTCTGATCACTGTTAACCAGAAAATGAACTCCTTGCTTATAATTATATGCATTATAATAATGAAGAAAATATTGTTTTTACTCTTTTTTCATTCGATCTTTGATAATTTTGAGATTTCATTGCTCATAATAATTATTTTTTCTTTCATAGCAAAAGAAACCTAATAATTTGTATTCTATGAGTGTGGTTTCGCGCCAGTAATAATTCTCTGAATGCTTCCATTATTTTTTGGAATATAAATCGGAATCTAGTTTTGATTGTGTTAGATTTCCTCGATAGAATTATTTATAATTCTTTAAAACTTGTTCATATTTTGATAAGATGGTAAGAAAAAGTTTGAAATTTATTTTTGAATATGACCAATAACAATATTAAGTATGAAAACGTTGTTTACATTATTAATTAATGCAAATAATTAGATTATTAATCCTGATATAAGACAGAATGGTGAAATCAATTAAGAATATTAATCTGGATATGTTTTTTCTTAAAGTTAAAACAAACTATGCGATTGCTTTCAAAGAATCAATTTTCTCTGTATGTTGTTCATCCGACAAATTTTATAATGGTGAAACAATATTGCTTTAATAAATTAAGATAAGAAATTTAAAATTGAGGCATCAGCCATTCTTAACAATTAATGTTTTCAAAGTTTGCACTTTTCCTGGTTTTTTATTACATTGCACTTCTTTGTAGACATAGTATAGAAAAAGTACAGTAATCGTCAAAAAATTAGAGGTTTTGACGATTTTCCACGTTTTAGACATCCTTGAATGCGAAACACACCGTTTTGGAAATTATTCGTCTGTATGTCTGGAACTAAGTTCACTTAGAAACACTTTGAGTTAGACGGTTGTAGTTCGGTACGCGATCTTTACTCCAAATTTCAGTCTGTTCGGCCGTTCGTATATAAGCTATCAAGATAATTACGTAACGAAGAGACTTAGATTCGGTACATACATTTAACATGTATAATGTAACCCTATCAAATTTTGAGTCACATTCAACAACGGGTTGAGTGTCTATCGCTCTGCACTTTCCGAGACATGTAAACGCATGTCTTAACACCCTCTAAATGCCAGCCGGGTAGTTTCGGGCGTTTTTAGAATTCACCCTTAACCTCCACGTCGGTCGGTTTCGCGCGACTGCTTGCGTTTTAGGGTAGATGGACTTTTAAATCGGCTACTAGCCAATTTTAGGGTAGATGGGCTTTTAAATCGAATGCTAGCCGAATTAAAAGTCCATCTACCCTAAAACTCAAGCAGTCGCCCGAAACCGACTGATGTGGAGGTTAAGGGTGAATTCCAAAAACGGCTGAAACCACCCGGGTAGCATTGAGAGGGTTAAATATATCAAATTAGTAATAGGATGTTGTAAGTTTTGTTTTGTTTAACATTTTTCTATAGGTTGAGAAAAAAATCTCTGAAACCCAAATTCGATAATTGGATATTATTAATGCATGACAGGGATTAATCGCCAAAGCACTCGCCAAGGATGACACCATAGATTAAGGCAAAAATGATAAGTTAACGTTAAAAGCTAATACTTCGTTACTACTGAAGTCATTGTCACGCAAGGCGTTCTCTAGCTTGATAAATTTATCAAAGTATGCAATAGAGCTTTGGAGTGACCACAACCACTGGTTCTTAGGTCATTCTTAGTCCAACGTAACAATAGAAGCACTCTTGATGAAGAATATTTAAGGCTTCTTTTGTGTCACTAGTGAAGATAGTTAAATCGTTGCTAAAAATTATTATAAAGTTTTGAGTTAAGCCTATTTTGAGAAGATGAGTTCTAAAGCATCTGCAGAGAAGATCATAGTTTTACCCAACATCAGAAATGATTTTTAGAAGTGAGATATAAAAGTGTTGACAAAAATTGCATTATAAGTAATTAAGTTATAGCTAACACTGTTCTAAACTGCTATTGGACATTGACTTAGGCGGACTAGTGCTCGTGGGTTTGCGGGGAAGCCAAGCCAACACCGAGAGAGTGGGTGGAAGGGATGGACTTACTGCTGTACTTACGGCATTGACTTCCGCCTCGTCGTACCACACGTTGATATATGGATGGAGTAGGGCGTTCTCGACGGAGATCCTCTTCTCCGGGTCTATCACCAGCATCTTGCACAGCAAGTCGCGCGCTTGGCTCGCTAGGGAAGGAAACAAAACGAGCAGTCAGGTAACACAAATGCATGACTGGGTTGATATCTACTTTAATGGAATATCGCCAATTTGGCAACCAAAAACATCAAGAGGAATAGTTTCACCAACAAACCTTCGATAAATGCTGTTCAGGCAAATATCGCAATGAAACATTTATCGAAGGTTTGCTGGTGGAACTATCCCGTTAGATGTTTTTGGTTGCCAAACTGGCGATATTCCATTATAGTTTCAACCCACCTATATACTGAGTTTATTTTGGCTTTTGTGACATAAAAAATAACTCTAACTCATATCAACAATAATGCCAAGCCAAAAATGCCAAAAAGTAAGATTGTTTCATTGCATTATTTGCCTTAACATCAATCTTACTTTTTGGCTTGGCATCATTGTTGATATAAGGTAGAGTTATTTTTTATGTCAAACGCCAAAACAAACTCAAAATAGAGGTGGGTTGAAACTATAATGGAATATCACCAATTTGGCAACCAAAAACATCAAGTGGAATAGTTCCACTAGCAAACCTTCGATGAATGTTTCAATGTAATATTTGCCTTAACAGCAATCTTATCTTATGGCATGTTTCCGTGGCATCGTTGGTGATATGAGTTAGAGTTATTTTTTATGTCCAAAACGCCATTTTAGACTCAGATTTTCCGCACACATGATGTTAATATATTTGTATCTATTTATAATAAAATTGATATATTGATTGTTCAAGATATTTAAGTATTCAAAAGTATTAAAATATAAAAGTCATGAAAAAAGCGAAGCTAATGCTTATATATAATTATGAAACCTAATATATTTTTTTAAAAAATAAAAAGGTTAAGCAACTCATTTAAATCAGGGTGCGATTTTAGAAAAAAGGAAAAACACTATAAAGAAAATCGTGGATATTCTATGTAAAACAGACATATTGGTGATATAAAAGATTACATTAAAGTAGGTTTCAAATCATATATATAGTGCCCTTACATTTAAAAAATATATAAATCGTTGACTCTAATTAAAAGATTTAAGTTGTCCAGTCTACAATGTTGGGAATATGTACGGCAAAGAGCATTTTTTTTTCTGGAAAACCATTCATCCATTACCCTTATTTAACAATTTTTTAAAAACTATTATTTAAACAATTTTCTGGAAAACCATTTATTGCATATCTCATACCAAATCTATCGTTTTAAATTCTTAAATTCTCAGTAACTACTACTTTAATTTCTAAAATTCTGATTAAAAATGGCAGAAAAAAATCATTTTAAAACAGCAAACACATTTTATCAATAATGTTATATTTTCAGGATTTCAAAAGAATTTATGGTGCGACAGGCGAGAGCGTCATCCACTTTTCGCCAAGGAAATTTAGCGCCAAATATGGGAGCCAGATGTTGTCGTTGGAGGATATCTTCCTCCGGGAGATGAGACACTAGAGCGCATGGAGTTGGCGATTTTGAAAAAAGCGCCAACGGGGGGGAAATCTTCGGATCAATCTAATTTATGAGTCATTGTCAGGTTCCTGCAGGTAGACTTATTTGTAATTTCTTGTTTTGTAAACTTTTGGAGAATTCAAACGCAAATGCAAACCTAGACTAATGCTTCAAAATAATTAGGTTTGAATTCATTGCAAAATAATTCCGGAAAAATCTTTGCAAGTGAATATTTGAATAAATCAGATGCAACGATGCATAATTCAACAAACTCATTTATGACCAATTTAATTAATTGTTGAGTTTCTTTATTCAAGCCCTGCAGAATTTTTTAAAATTCGGTATATATGTTACCGAGAAAGACCGGAGTCTGGAGAATGTGAACTTTCACCGTCGAATGTCAACAAACACATTGTCGCTTGGTGCATGCCCGAAATATTTGCTAAATACTCTTATTTCTGACTTACACAGGTAAATGTCGACATTCACCATGCACTAATGGCGAATGTTGAACATGTCCGATGTTCATATTTTCTTTTCCGTCATTCAGTCGCGATAATTTTTTCGGCTCTCTTTCTGAAAGTAATGATCAAGAACTTAAAACACACTGTACATTCAAAGTGACGCTTATTTTGTAATCAATTTATAATTCTTTAAAATTATTTTAAATTTTGAATTTTAAATTAATTATTTAAAATTTTTAATTTTAAATGAATTAATTAATTTTAATTAAAATTAATAAAATTAAAATTAATAAAAGTAAAATAATAATTCTTTTAATAATGTATTTTAAAATTAATAATTATTTTAAATTATTTGAGAAATCAGAAGAATTATCAAATAATTTATTATGAATATCATTTATATCAGTTTGTTTCCTCAATTAAATTGCTAATAAGTAAATTAAGTATGCCGATATCTTTGTAGTTTCAGTCTAATATTAACACAGTGTTATGACATTTTTATCATAAAAACTGATTGCAAAATAAGCATTATTTTGAATGCACTGTGTGTGTTAAGTTCTTTTCAGAAAGAGAGGCGAATTTTTTTAATAATTAACATTTTTAAAATTTATTTTAAAATTCCAAGCAGGACAAACGATTTGGAGGAAAACAGTCAGTCGTTTCTTCGTTGGCTCCTCCCTTTTCGGCAGAGCATATCTGTGGTTGTCGACATACACCGGTGAGGATCCGAATTTTTGGATAGAGTTGAGTTCGGTTAAGGCCCATATTGGAATATATGATAACGAAAAGGCGGATCAACATGAAAAGATGGCGGCACAGAAAAAGAGTATGGATATTATTGTACCCAAATCAAATGGTGTCTTAAAATGGGAACTGAGAGAAGAAATTAAGCTACAATGGTTTGACAGATGGTATATGTCCAAAAAAGGAAGAGTAACTTACGATTTTATTCCTAATCCTGAAATAAAAATAAGAAGATATCATCCACTGGTAATCCGAATTATATCAGGACATGGGAGATGCCCTGCATATTTGCAAATATTTGGAAGAATGCCGGAAAATAAATGCATTTGTGGAAGAATCGGTACTGTTTACCATTATTTAAAAGAATGTACAGAAATCTCCGATCATAGAAGACACTTGGAAGTTAAAAATAATGACTCGAGTTCAGTACTGATGGTACCAAGTAATCTTAGGACTCTGAAGGGCATGATGTCTAAGTTTTTTGCCAACTATTTGAAAGTTTGTAGAGAAGGAGGTGGTCAGTATATGACCACTTTTGGGTCAAGTATCTTGAAGAGAATTTTAGTTTGACAGATTCAGTCAATGTAAGGATGGATATTGCTACAGCCCACAGTCGGCCACAACAAATCCTGTCGATTTGAAAGTTTATAGAGGAGGAGGTGGTCAGTTTATGACCACTTTGGGGTCAAAGTATCTTGAAGAGAATATTAGTTTGACAGATTCGGTCAATGTAAGGATGTATATTGCTACAGCCAACAGTCGGCCACAACGAATCCTGTCGATACTGCTACACTCAGTGGTGGCGGGCTGGTCGGCAGTACAAAAGAAGAAGAAGAGGGGTCCGCATGTACAAGAATGTAATGAAATATTCGATCTTTCATCGACGTATTTGATGTTTGGTGACATTCTCTAATTTCGGTCTTTCTCGGTAACATATACGCATTTTTCTTTTTAAATTGACAACTCATTTGGTTAATTTATTTCACAATACTTATTGAATAACTAAAGTTTTATTTTATGCCATGATAAAATACATAATTTTGGGCTTCCGGGCACAAGACATCAGCGGGAAAGAAACCTCACCTTTCAGCCTGCTGTGCTCGGAGCTGTCTGCTGGAAAGAGGACATCCGGGAAGAGCTTCTCAAAGACGTACCCCGTGTACTTGGGTCGATTCTCCACGTAGTTGCGCACGGTTGGTTGCAGTCGTTTCATGAACTCCTGGGACGGCGTGCCAAGCTGCTCGATTATCTTGTTCCACTGGTCGATGTCTTTGCTTAACGTCAAGGTATCAACACACCATTCGAATAATCAATTCCCGCGTATTTCTTGTGTTTAATCCTCAAGTTCGAAGAAATTAGTAAATAAACTAAAATATAGATGGCGCCACAAACGCAAAAAATGAAAACGTTGAAACTGATATTTGAATGAATCATGAAAAGTTAGCTTCTTAAAAAGCTTCATGGTGCAGCGTTTCATTATTCTTAGTTAATCTTTTGGAAAAATCCGAATCACTTTTCAGCAATGCATTAAAAAAAACTGAAAATCCATCGGCGTTAGTTTACTGATCAACTTCATTTATTTACATAAAATGTTTAAATGTCAGTTTTATTATAAAATTATGCTCGATTGCTTTCTGATAAATGTACGATTTTAAAAAAGTGATAAATAAGGCAGTAGAAAGTAATGATTTATCATTTGGAGGTCAATTTAATAAAGAATTCAATAGAGATGTTTCATATAAAAAGCCTTTTATTTTGAACTATAATATTTAATTTAATTTCGTTAAATCTTCAGCGTTAAATTTTAAATTTGCATCACATTATCATAAACTGATACTGTACTTAAACAATGCCGGAAATTGATGTAATATCTCACTAATATTAGGAAAAATTGAAACAGAATATTTATGCATAACAATTAACAAAAATAAATGATTGTATTAATGAAAGGATACGATCAGTACCAGGGAACAGAACTCCACCACGAATCATTTCACCCATGATACAACCAACAGACCAGATATCCACTGCAAAGGGAAAATAAATTAACTTAAACTCATTTTGTAAAACATACAACGCTTTTACGAATTCAAAACGTTTTGACAAATGCTTTCTTTCATTGCTACTTATAATCAAGATTTAAGGATCCAAAATCTATAGTTTTATGTAGAATAAGGGATTGGACAGGGAGTATGATTTTCTACTTGAATATTTACAAATCGAAGATTTTGTAAAATCTATAATTATGAAAACTTTTAAACAACTTTCAGCAGCAATTAAAAATATTTGCCATAAATAAACTTTATTATGCAATGGGGATATCCGTAATTATGAAAATCGATCTTAATGTTACATAATTTAAAAGAAATAATTATTTGAAGTTCCGATAGCAATTTCTCTTGAAAAACGTTTAAGATTTTGTTATCGTTGACGAATGTGATTTATACTGTTATGGAAAATCTATGTGGGAATTCAAATCCTATATAATGAGTTACTGTGACAGAACAGTACCGAGATCCAAAAAGCTCAAAAGCAAAGAAAGCTTTACTCTACAGGAAGAACGGACACACAGAAAACCAAACACTCAAAGTGTTCTTAAAAGCAGTATGCACAGTAAACGAGCACATACAACTAATAGAGGCTAAGCAACTGTAACAGAACAAATCACTCAGACAAAACTACGCAGATGCCAGACTTTGCACAAATACTCATGCCTCTCGAAGATCTGCTGTTCCCCATTGTCTGCTAGTTTGAGCTTAACTCAGATGCCAATTCATTCGGACTTCAATTATGATATGATCATACAACTGTCTGTTCAGTATACAACTTACTGGAGCTCTGTCTCCCAGACTTTGATAGTTTCCATTAAAGGGTAGAGAATGCTGTAGAAAAAACACATAATTTCAGTTCTAATGGACAAGTTGATAAATTTCTAGAATCTTTGATTTTGCCCCCAAACCCGCCAAATTTTATCGCCATCAGGGGTCATTTTTTCTACTATCCGTTCAATATCCATCAAAACAACCTGTAAAACTATCTTTACCAAGCGCTTAACTGCACAAGAAAACAACATTACGAAAAAATGGCAGCAGTACTGGCAATGAATGCACTATTATTTTTTATGTAGTCGTATTGCTACAACCCAGTAATTTTGCTTACCAGCACAAATGCCATCGTAAGAAAGACTGTTTTGCTATCAGCCCTGTTACGTGATGATCGGATGCAGCGTTAGTGATCTCAGAGCTTGACTACAAATGCAGCGACCATTTGGCAACAGAATGGACAATACTGGAAACTTCAAGAGTTATAACGATAAGTCCAATAGAAACTGATATATGCCCTTATTAGCCTAGAGTATTCTCGGCCCGCCCCCGGGAGCTTTAAAAAGCCAGCAGTCTCAAGCTGCAAGGTGAGTTGAACCAGAACGAGTCTGCGGAGGATAGAGAAGCAACAGTGGTGTGCCAGCGTTGTGTGGAGTTCAAACGAGTGCTGAAGGGCTGTGTGCCGAGTCCTATTGTTTACTGTAGAAACAGCGTCGGATAGTGTGTGGAGTAGCCAGTCCTATGGTAGTGAGTCGGTAGCTAAAGCGAGGAGACATGGAGAACTTCAGTCGTTTGGAGAGGCCTTAGAGTAAAGCTCTGAGGATCCCCTCTCCTGTTAAATTCTGCCTGGCCGGTTTGTGTGCTGTGGTCGATTACTACTTGTGGGCTAGTTGTCTGTTGTAGCGTGTTCATATCGGCTGTAAATATTTGTCGTCTATATGTTATTGTCTTCATTTCAAATAAACTTCGTTGTTGTTTTCTACGAGGCCTGCTAATTGTCTTCACACCATACATTCGTTACAAGTGAACACGGTGATTTTCTTAACGGTTCTTAAGATTATGAGCTATATTAATAATCTTATAACTATAAATGTTACCTTAATATGATTAATCGGTTATTAATTATAATCGTCAAAAGTCGATTGCTTACACTTGTCGGTATTATAAATAATTATCAATTAATACAACAGTGGTTATCATCACTAACAACTAAATATTCTCATACCTAATATGCATATCATGGCAAAAATAGTTTATTTTTTTACCGTTATCTTTGTATCCCATTCCAAGGATCACCTCTGGGGCTCTGTAGTATCTGGTGACCACGTAAGGGGTCATCATGAAAGTCGTTCCAGCTGTCCTCGCCAAGCCGAAATCCAGAATTTTAAGAGTGCAATCAGACTTGACAACAATATTGCTTGGTTTCAGATCCTGTAACAAACTATCCTCATTATTTCATGGAAAACAACCTGATTGGCTAGTTCAACTATAATTTCACTTTTATTATACTCGAAATAACTTTCAGGCGATAAAAAAATAATTAACTAAAGATTTCTTGAAGTCTAAATAATAAAGATTAGTAATAGTTTATTTTTCTTCCAACAGATTTTTTAATTATATCATAAAAGCAAAAATTCTGTAAAAAATGAAACTGGATTTATAAAAATAATTGAATTGACATAAAAATATTGAAGTAATAATCAATAGAGATTATGTGAATAAACATTCGGAGTTTCTATCCAAAGATAAAGGGTTAATTTAAATTGTTCTCCATAACAGAACAATTTAAATTAACCCTTTAATTATCCCAGAAAAAATTTGACTTTATTAGCATTTCTACTTTTAATTTGAAATCATGAAGCTTTGATGATGTCAATTTGGATGGAAGAATAATAGATCAATTTAAATTAACCTGGACTTAATTTATTAATTTATAATATAACTTAAACAAATGAATAATTTTAATATGAATTATTTCAAAGTTGTGTAATGATTTATATTTTTTTAATGTATGAATTTTAACTTGAAACTTAAAAGATAAGTAACAGAGAGGATGACTACAAAGGCAAAGGAAACAAATATCGCAATTATAAGTGTTTGTAAAAGAAACTTTAAAGCTTGAAACACTAAATAAAGTTTTAAAAAGTGTTTACACGGATTTACATAACATTTTTTTTGCACACATATGAAGATATTGCTACGATTCGAAAACAAATCTCTTAATCTTTCCTTGTATTAAGTTTAAAATTAAAATAATTGCTACGTTTTCCGAAACAATCCTACTTATTCACCTATGTTAACTATTTAGATTTAAATTATTGGTATGGAATATATTTTTAAAATTTTGTAATTTGATATTCCAAAACATTATTTATTCAAATAAAATTTCATTCAGTCCACAGAAAATCTAAAAAAATGATTACGAAATAAAAGTGGAAATTAAAATCCTAGCATGGAGTTTATGATTGGCGAAACTATGCGACTGAATATATCGATGAATGAATTTGAATTCTATCATAGAATTTAAAAGTTTTGTCATAAAAACCAAATTGAATTAAAATATCATTAAAATTGAAGAAAAAATATTTGTTATCATTAGAAAGGTAACTTTTTGAGTCTTACGATACTTTAAAGACCATTTTCGAAAGAGAATTGGACTAGAAATAAAATTAATATGCGGTAGATGTAGTTGAAACATTTTTTTGGAAGAATTTTCTCTAAATGTAATTGAGAAGGTTTTTATTACAATCCTAAACACCGTTTGTACCATTTCTGGTGTTCATCCAGAATGCCGGACATATGGTGACTTTTTTGGGCGATCGATATGATTTTGCAGTGTTTGGCTAGAAACCGTACATTAATCTTACCTCTTACCGATAATTGTTTTGAAAGAAATGACGGTACTTTTTCGTTAGCCAGGCTCCAATGTTGCCAAGTGCGAACCAAACGTGAGTCGAGTCGCCAAGCGAAGCGAATGACAAAACAGTCAACGAAATTCCACATTATTTGGCGATTTTTCACCAAACTTCATTTAGTGAAATCCTACATTGTTTGGCGATTTTTCGCTTGCGCTCGGCTAAAGGAAAAGTTCTGAAATAAATACCAATTTCCATTGGAAAGTCGTAGCAATTACCCATCTGAAGACGATTGAGTCTATTTTTGTGTCATTTTCTGTTCGAAGAGAATTTCTTGATTTTTTATATTTTTTCTTCCCTCTGAATGATGGCATGCTTAGGTAATATTCTAAATCCTTTTCGGAACTTAACAGGTTTTCCCGTACGCCGTACGTGCATCTATTTATCGAAGTCGATAGTTGAAACAAAAAATAAATCATTCATAACACTTATAATTCAGTATTAAAATGACTTCGAATACGTAGATAAGCCAAGTATTCCATGGATTTCCATTTGAATCAAAATAAGAAAATATTCCCAAAATAGAAGGTGTCATTTTATTAGATAATAAGGAAAATAAACCAGTTAAGGGGTTAATAAGATAATATTATTACGTTAATTAGATAAACGGAGTTTTGAATTCAATGCTGCTGTTAAAGCAATAATGAAGTAGCTTGTAATTTGTGCATGATTTGATTACATTTGACTGTTGTCAAATAATAAGAGCGATTTAGTGAGGCATGTAATTTTTCCGTTTCATATCTATATATTGATCGATAACATTCCAAACTATATTTCAAAATTGAAAGCGCCCTTAAATATTGCCGTAGTGACGATTTATAAAAGGGAAGTTTTAATACTACAATTGTAAGTAGCCCAGAAAGTTCAGTTTTGATTTTGTCCCATGTTAAAGTCAAAAGGGGGCAATTTTTATATACATCGTACTATCCCTAGTTTTATCCTTATTCAGATGAAGGGAACGACACATAACTTGGTATCCACTTTCTATTAACTTCCATATCACATCAGTGGAAAAGCATTTGTCCTCGATATATTTAACAAATTCGTCAACATGTGGCTCTTTAGTGGAATCGAGTTCTGATCTGGAACCTATGATACTAGGACATTACCACCAATCTCAGAACGAAAATGCCTCACCCTGTGAATGATTCCTGCAGAATGCAAATGCTTGATCCCACACAGCATCTGGTAGAGTAAGTAGGACATTCTTTCATGGTCCAGATCCATCTGGATCACCTGGCACAGATTGGCGTCCATCAGCTCCATCACCAAGTAGCTGGGAGAGGAAAGTGACTCGGATCAAGACAAAATTTCATTAAAAGTACAAAATAAAGATAAAGTAAGACACAATTTTATGCTAAATTTATATTTATAGAGGAAAGAAGATTCAAAAGGATTCATTTCTGGATTTGTCTGATAATCTTTGATTTAAATTTAATATTATAGCCTAGTTAATACGAGGGAAAATCAAAAAGTTTTTGCGACTCTTTTTTTTCTCGCCAAAACAAATATACGTAGTGTTGTACTATGTGCCTTACATTATTTCTCTGCATAGTCACCACACCGGTTCAGGCATTTGTCCCATCGCAGCACTAAATTAGAGATGCCCCTGTGGTAGAATTCTTCTGGCTACCTGTGGAACAAATGTCTTACCGCGTTTTTGGTTTCTTCGTCGCATGTGAATCTTGTCCTGCCAGAAACCTCTTCAGTGGACCGAAAACGTGAAAATCCCTAGGAGCAAGGTCTGGACTGTTAAGTTATGTTCCAGATTCTCCCAGTGAACACTTATTCTCATACAAGTGTTCACGACCTTTTTGAATCCCACGACACCACCATTGAACACTTCTCAAAGAGAGATACTTTTCCCGGTACGTGGGATGCATTTCCCTGCAAATTTCTATCAGAGTTTGTCAACTGCTCCATAGAAAACGAATAACACTTCGCTGCTCATAAGCTGGGAACGTCTGAAGAAGAACCGCCATCTTAAATGACTGATAGCAGCGCCGCTCATAGGAGCAAAAGGCAGATTCGGCTGGTACGGTTCAAGGAACGTTCACAGCTGGGGTTGTATATGTTCGCTTTGTGTCTACAGCCGTATTTTGGCTAAAAAAATAGGCGCAAAGACTTTTTGATTTGCCCTCGGAATGTGGATAGATAGTATTATGGACTATTGCATTTTAATCCAAATGGTTTAGCTGATCTTAAGAATGATGTACATTTGCCAAAGGCTATGTTTTTTAATGGTTTTTAGCCAAATGCGATGCCATAGCCATAAAAATTGCAGAATTTTTGAAAGTTTTTAAAAGTTGGCACGATTTTATCATGCATGTTGAAAAACAGGAAACTAGATTCAAATTTTACCGATAGTTCTATTTTATCTTCGGAACAATAATCAACAAAATTCAACAAATAAAGAAATGATCAAAGAATTAACAAAAATGAGTAGTCGAGGAAAATTTAGTTGCTGGGAATTAATAAGAAATCAATGCCTAATTTTAATTTTACAAGAATGAATTAAGCTTCTAAAAATCAAACATTTTTATACAAACAAGAATAAGTAAATGATAATTATAACAAGAATAATACATTTATTGGAACATATTAATACGATTAATTTTCACCGAAGTATATTTTTTCAGCATTTTTTTAAATGGAAATTTAGTCTGAGAGTTTTTTAATGTTAGTATTTGGAAACTCTGAATGAAAGAAGTGCCAAAAATTTTATTCACAAAATATATATGAAATAACTAAACTACAAAATACAGTGTAATGCGATAATAAACAAAGATTTTAAGAAGATATATTGTCCGATATAGTTGCCTAATTTTGGCACGATTTGTCAAAGATTGACGTAAAACCTGTTGCGTTCTTTAGTTTTACAAAATATTAACATCATTTAAAAAAAATTCAATTCCGAAAACATTTTAGATGCACTAGGTAAAAATTTTAACTACTTCAAAGGGGAAAACTAAGAGAAATCGTACTTAAATCTTTTCAAAAGAACTCTTATCTAAGAAAAGAAAATTCCCATGAAAAGGCACAGTTCAAAGGAAAGAAAAAACTCCGTTCAGACTTTTAAAAGAGTGAAAGACTTGAAAGGCGAAAAGTACTTTAAGAGGATTAAAAGTTTGGACTTAGTCCATCTTTTTATCTAATCCTTCACTTTTTAAAAATTTAAATTGCATTCTGTGCAATGAATTTTTAAATTCGCAAGCGAGCTATATAACAGCCCCACCATTATCTTTTTATTTTTTAAAATGTAAATTTGCAATTTCCACACAAATGCTGTATATTTCCTGACTTTAAATAATATCTTTTCTCAAAGAAATGCTTCAAGAAAAAAATTAATATGCTCATATTATCATGTCAAAACATGATATTGTTTTAGGAATGATGTTTTGTGGCGTCAACAAAAATTCGTAGGCGAAAAGTTGAAATTTTATTATCTGAACGAGCACTTCAAAAAATCAGATTTTAATAGCTTTGATACCATTGCTTTTACAAAAGCTCTGATTTAAAAAATAAGTTAATGACTACAGCAAATAAAACCTAAAGAAATGTCATTTTGAGAGCGTGATTATATGAAATGAAATAAATAGGAAATGTTGTATTTTTTTAAAACAACAAAGGCGAGACAAAGTTTTTTGGATCGTTTGAGATACTAAAGTGACTCATTCAATGAAACGATAAAAATGACTAAAAATATAATTTAACTTCCACGAGCACGTGGTTCTTGGCCGTTCAAGAAATTATGTTCTGACATGATGTATCGAAATATGCATAGCAGATTTCATTTAAATCTTTTTTTTTTTTGTAATCTATCCATATAGAGAAATATATTATTTAATGGTTAATCCTTCCTAGTTGATGAACAGATTTCCAATTTATAATGTGTGCTAAGAGACTTTTAATCTATGCTTTCAAAACTCCCTCCGTTATTGTCATGTCTCTAACCACCCCAAGGCTGTCCCGACCTCCTCAAAAAGATGCGAAGAGGGGAAGAACAGTTGCGTGATGATAGAGACATGTGTAATGTCGCGGTGTCTCAAGACAGAGAGACGGTGTGCGTTTTGAATTAATTATGAGGAGTCATAATTAATAATCTGAATTAATTAGAGTCATTATTAATAACCTGAAAGGTAACCTTCAATTGTTGATAGATTTCATATTTAATCATTATTATACTTCATCCATAATGAACTCTAACAAGAAATGTGGAAGTATTCCTGTCTGGCAAGCAGAGCTATTACAATTATGATGTATTAAAACTCTTAATAATTTGTGTAAAGACTGCTATTATTTAAAATTCTTCTAGTTTATATGATTAAAATGTTTGAGAAACAGAATTTGATAATATGTTGTATAGATTCAATCGTAATCTTTGTCTATAGGAACAAAACAATATTATTTATTCTTAGGAAGCTAAACGGCTAGTACTATTGTCATTTTTACAAAATGGTAGAAAAACTTGTGTCACTAGCTTCATAAGCCAGATAACATCTACGATACTGAAGTATATTTTTAATATTGTGGTTTTGTTACTCAGCTACTGGCCGCAGCGTCACGGGTTCATATCGCGATTTTCAATAACCACATTGATGACCTTGACAAAATCTTCTGATCTGTTTAGGTGCATCTACCAGCAGTAAAAGCATCAGACTCACTTGAAGCAGCAAGCAAAACACAGCCGTCAGACTCATTTGACGCATCAAGCAAAAAGAAAGCCGTAAGTCTCACTTGACGCATCAACGCACTTAGACGCTCGCCATAACACTTATAAAAAATAAAATCGTTCATCTCTCCGCCGACTCACTGGTGGGGGAGTACTGTGGCGCTAGCTTCATAAGCCAGATAACATCTACGATAATGAAGTATACTTTTAGTATTGTGGTTATTTTATTCGGCTACTGGCCCTAGTGTCGCGGGTTTGTACCGCGACCTTCAATCGCCACAAACTCAAAGGATAAAAATTTATCTGCTGCTTTAATTATTCAATAAATTATGGAAACTAGCTATAAACGGAAAACTAACTATAAATTATCAATATAAAACATGGTTAGGAGAAGAATTTAAAAAAATATCTTTTGAATGAAAGGTTTTTTTTTATTTGTAAGCCTCGTAGTTGAATAAAACTAAATTATGAATTCTATGTGTTTGGGAAACCGTATGTTTTCAATATTAGTATTTATCGAGAAAAAGGCATGCACAAAAAATAAATTTGATAGTCTTACACATCTTGAAAGTCTTCTAGTGTTTTCTGAGGGGTGAATGCATTTAAAAGACCAATTATCTGAAAAGAGAGAAAAAGAAAAATTAATATCACATTTGTTTTAACAGTAAAGAAATCAAAATAAGAATTTTATAAAGTTGCAGATTTCCGAAGTTTAATAAACAAACTCTTTTACAGCTTATAATAATATATATATACAGTAAGACCCCGCTTAACGCTGTTTCGTTTAGCGCTGTTTCGGTTTAGCGCTCTTTTATTTCCACCCGGGGATTCCACGAAATCGCTCGCAGCATACGGGGATTCCCCGAAATATTATGCAGCGATAGCTTTCAAATACATATCCGAAAGAGTGTACTTGTATTTCTTGTTTGGTGCGGTATTGTATAGACATATTTTTATTATTGGAAACATTTGTTGATATTATTGTAAGTAGGTATTAATTTATATATTTAATACTATATTACATTGTCAAATATTTTGATCTTTATTTTTTTACTATGGGTGATAATGAAAAAGAAAAGAAAGCAGCCAGAAAAAGCATTTCACTCAAAACTAAAATGGAAGTCATTAGAAGATTAGATTCTGGTGAACGTCAAACTCTGATTAGTGCTTCATTGAATTTGCCAACTTCAACAATAAGGACCATCATGAAGAATAAAGAAAAAATACTGTCATCGGCAACTGCAACTTCGTCAAGCTCTGCAACTAGAATTACCCGTTCTAGAAATAATATCATAGAGGAAATGGAAAAACGACTGTCTATATGGATTGACGACGAAATTGACCGCAATATGCCATTAAGCCAATCTATCATAATGGGAAAAGCTAGAAGAATTTTTAATTACATTCAGGCTCAGACAATTGACAAAAGTGAAACTTTCGTTGCTAGTCGAGGATGGTTTAATAGATTTAAACATCGAAATAACCTTCACAACATAAAGATTACAGGAGAAGCAGCAAGTGGTGATACAAAAACGGCGGCTGAATTTCCAGCGATATTAAAAAAAAAAAAAAATTGAAGAAGGAAACTATCCTCCAGAATTGGTTTTTAATGTTGATGAAACAGGCTTTTTTTGGATAAGAATGCCGAAACGAACATTTCTATCCCGTGAAGAGAAACGAGCATCAGGATTTAAAGCTGCAAAAGATCGCTTAACCCTTCTACTAGGTGGTAACGCAAGCGGAGATTTTAAATTAAAACCATTACTAATTTGCCATTCCAAAAACCCAAGAGCGATGAAAGGCATATCTAAATCAACTTTACCTGTAATTTGGGAGTCTAATAAAAAATCATGGATAACTGCGAAAATTTTCCAGGATTGGTTCACTGAATATTTCTGCCCGTCTGTTAAACGTTATAGCGAAATTAAAAAACTTGAACAAAAAGCACTTCCGTTAATTGATAATGCTCCAAGCCACCCAACAAATTTATCAGACTTAACAACATGCATTCCAGTCGAAGTGGTTTTCTTGCCTCCTAACACAACTGCCTTAATTCAACCAATGGACCAAGGCGTTATATAAAATTTTAAGACTTATTACTTGCGGCGAACCTTTAAGAAAATGTTTCAAAAAACAGACGGAGAAGAGAACCAGTCCATAAGAGAATTTTGGAAAAACTACAACATCGTGGAGGCTGTAGAAAACATAGGCCTTTCTTGGAATGAGGTAACAGAAAGATCTTTGAAAGGAGTATGGAAGAATATTTGGCCGGATTTAAGTAAGAGCGATGACGTTGGACACTCTGTCGATGTGGATGAAATAGTGGAAGAGATAGTGAAATTAACGAAGCAAACCGGTTTTGAAGGGGTAAATGTGGAAGATGTCGAAGAAATAATTCAAGATGCAGCGGCTAGTCTTTCTAATGATGAGCTCAAGGAATTAACTGAACAAGAAGAAAACAAAAATGCTGACAGCAGTGATTCAGAAGAAGAGCAGAAAGAACTTTCGATGGCATTTGTAAAAAGGAGTTTGTCTACCATAACGGAAATAATGGACCAATTCATTGAAAATGGTCCGAATTTTGACAGGAGCTCAAAAGTAAGGCGTCGTGTTAGAGATGCTCTATCCGTTTATGAAGAACTTTTAAGAGAACAACGCAAAAGAAAAAGGCAAACAACATTAGATGCTTTTGTCACAAAAAGGCAGAACACTGAAAATGCGGAAGGCTAACTAAATATGACTGACTTAGAATTTTATTTGTTTTTTTAAAGAATATTCGTTTTGTTATTTATATTTTCTTTATTTTTGCAAGAAATAATAATTTGGTATTAATTTGGGCTTTAAAAATAATGTTTGGTTTTATTTTTATTAAAAAAAACATACTTTTTAAATTTAATACCTAACCAATTTCCTAGCCATCTTCCCCTAACCCCAATATTTACATGTAAAGATAGCCTCGTTTAGCGCTGTTTAGCATTACGCTCTACTTTGATGGAACGTATCCCCCGCGTTAAGCGGGGTCTTACTGTATATTATTTTTAAGAATTTCAGATCACAAAGTTACAACCAAGTCTGTTACGTTAAGTAATAAAGTATAAAAAAATGCTAAAAGAAAAAAAAACATATAGTATTATTTTTACGAAAAAGAAAACCACTAATCATCAAATAATAGGGAAGGCTACTATCAAAATCGGTTTGTTGGTTTTAAGTTTTATGGCACAAGAGCCAATAGGAATCTTATACTGCGCCAAACAAGTTTATATTTCATTCAAAGCCCAACAAAAACTTTCTATAAAAGTGATTTAAAAATAACCATTGGTAAAACAATGAAAAAAACACGAAAAGTCATAATGAAGCCATAATAGTGAGTTCAAATTAAGAGATAAAATATATAGACTTTAAAAAGACAAAAAAGGTTCTTATGTGAATTTCTGTAGAGCAACAATGGCAAAGTCACTGCAGTTGTTTTGAAGTGAAACAAACATTGAGAATTAAAATATGGGCATTCTATAAGGACATGATAAACTGTTGTTCCACAGTCACAACTTTTCAATATTTAGGAGATAATAAATCATACTATATTCTCAAAAGAGATAAATTTTAGGAAATGGCTTTAAATAAATTTTATAAAATGGGCTATTAAGACATAAAATAAAAAAAAAAGACTGATAACTGAAACAATAATAAAAGACAGTTTGTTCGTTTAAATATAAAATGTTATCCGTAATTTAAGTATCATTTATATTAATAACAAAAGTTTTCATCATTTATGATATCCAAGTTCAATGAGACAGATTTAATAAAAATGTATGATTCTGAGTAAATACAGATCGATTAGATTTCAATTTTTAAGAAGCTGATAAATAAAATTATTCTATTATAAAAAACAAATATTCCTTTTATTTATTTTAAGATTTATGATATGGAATAATCATTATTTATGAGGATAAAAACTAAATAGGTTTCATTATTTTTTTTTAAAAAGATTGGTTTGCGTTTTTATTAATAAAAAATAAATGACAAAATAAATTACTCTTATCTGGTTGCAAAAAAACCTCTGCGATAAATCCGATAGACCTATTACTCTTGGAGTTTCAAAAATTCAATATGAAAAAGAGGGATCAAAAAATAAAAAAATGAATTTTTCTTAGCTCTTTTTTTATTTTAAAATTTAACAATATTATGAGAAATTTGAATAAATTTATTCAAAAATTACCTTATTTTTTTAGAAAAATTATTACAATTATTTATTAAATTTAAAAGAACTTATTTACGCGTTTTAAAATTTTTATGTATAATTTTTAATCAACATTTTAAAGAGTATTACGAGTCACTTGAATCTACGCATTCATAGAAAGAATATAAAATATAATTATGTGGTATATATAAAAAAAGAAAAGAAAATATAATATAGAATATATAAGATATATAATTTTGTTTCTAAATAGAATACATAAGACCCTATTAGAATACTTATTAACTAAATATTTTCTAACATGGTCAAAGTTTCATAATTGATTAATTATACTAATGCAAAATCATTTTAGCTCATTGAAATGTCCCGATGTTAAATAATTATAAAAATAATTTATGATCTCTGTCAATTTTTTATATTACAACAAAACATTTCATGAATAAGTGCTCAAGAAATCACCACCGAAAAAGATACGCGACGGTTGATAATGCTAGTTTAACAATCGGATAAAATGGAAATTTATTAAGAATTGTTCTAGGAAAGGTTATCCTCGAAGGGATTAATTGATATTTCTTTCCGAAGAATAATAATACAGAGAAATAATAAATGATCATATATAATTAGCATATCATAATAAGCGATAGTAACAATTGATTATGCTCCGCAATTAATATTTAAAAAAAAAACTCTCTAACTTTGAAAATGAGGAAGGAAACTGCAAGACGATGGAATACTTTCTTGACGTCATTACGATTCGAGACCCTTACGACTTCCCATCTTGAATTTTTTAAAAAATAAATGGCTAGTATGCAGAGGTAGTTTATAG
The DNA here is from genome assembly GCA_026289955.1 of Argiope argentata. Classification (NCBI taxonomy): domain Eukaryota; kingdom Metazoa; phylum Arthropoda; class Arachnida; order Araneae; family Araneidae; genus Argiope; species Argiope argentata. The sequence goes on along the minus strand of JAOUZG010030345.1, from coordinate 2,199,856 downwards.
ATTTCCTCACACTCACTGGATCTCATACCAGTGGATTTCTTTCTTGGAGAATACATAAAACATGTTTGTAACTCAAGTTTAAAATGCCATTGGCAAATCGAACAATCGATATGTCGGTCCGTAAGGACAAATGATATGTTTAAATTGGTCCCTAATCCTGCATGTAAATTTTATTCGCAATACATGAATGATTTCCGTCGAAATTAAAAACCTTTTAGAAAACTGACAAAATTTTGCAATTGTATCCATTAATTTGAGTTGAAAAATTCTTATGTGTGGTTATAATTGTTCATTTATCTTTTCAAAATATAAATACTTTTTGAAATGCTTTACAGAATAATTGAATATTAAGTTAATTTTCAAAAATAAAATCAATTTATAAGAATATTAGAAAAACCTGCGAAATAATTTGATAAATTTCATAACTTTATTTTGAAGTTATGTCATATAAATCGGATTATTATCATTTAACTAGCCGATATTAATTATCAGATTCTTTTAAAATTAATCAACAAAACTTGAAATAATGTTTAAAGCATTATTTTAAACTTGTAGTTCGGTTTCTAGGCCAAACTATTTTTTCAAATTCATATAATGCTAAGAACGCAAATCATATTAAATAATTACAATCATCGAAAGTATATTTCACACCATTCTCATTACACTGGTTTTCAAACATAAATATTATAAAGGATAAATATCTATTAATTATGAAATTTACTACTCATTTAAAAAAAAATTATTTTTTGAATTTATTTCTAATTAGTATAATTTTTTATGAACATTTGCAAAGTTTGAAATACATATTTTTTAGCATTTATATAATGAATTTATTATAATATTCATAATGAGAAGGAAAGTAATCTAATAAGATAACACAATACATTATAGAGTTTGTAAAGTTATTGAAAATATTCAAATAACTTCATTGCTAGTTTACAGCAACTTTTAAGCAAAATAAAGAAGAGAGTTTTCAATTTACGCATCGCTTTAATATATTAAAATGTGACGAATATAGTTTTAAGCAGAATATTAGAAAACTATTATCACTATATTAATTCGAGGCAATTATTCTATTACAATATTGCAGTTCTATAATCAATTTCTCTCAAATTAAAAATAATATCTGATATAGTTGATAAAGCAAGAAATTTGAAAAAAAATTTCACTTATTGCAACGAATTAAAATTGTTTCGGTAAACCAATTAAAAAAGCCCTTTATTTAACAAATTTAAGTTTTCAAACAAGATTAAATATAATATATCTAGAATACTCCAATTAAAAAAATTAAATAGTTTTCTTAACATATTTCTGATTTTCATTTTTATACATATAACATCAAAACAACCTAAAGAGAATATTAATAGGTAAAATCATTCTATAGTATAACTGTAAAATACGGTAATACGCCAAAAGTCATTAAAAATTAAATTTTTAAGTTAAAATTCATTTTAAAGAATAATCACTTTTCACTTAAAACGGTTTCGAAAAATGGATTTTTTTCAATAAATTACATCGGTGAAATAAATTTATAATGAGATTCTCTTTTAGAATTTTCGCATTTATTATTTAGCATGTATATGTAGATTCTTAAAAGTACAGTTATTTTAACATTGAAAAAGATAATCATAATTCAATTCTATGTAAGAATTATTATATAATGAAGTCTAATTTTTCCACTAAATCAAAATAAATTATTAAAATCTCGAATGAAAGAATATGAATTTCTTACTACGATAAATTTAGGGTTTTATTACTTCAATAAGGATCAAGAAAATTATTCACTTACAATTTTTTAAATCATATGAACCATAATATCATTTCATATTTCTTTTAGTATTTATTCGTAATGAATAAATATAAAATGATTAAAAATGAATAAATCATAATGAAATAAAATGAATGGTTTTTCAGAAACATTAAATATTTTATGCTCTATTCAATGAAAAACAAGAACAATATTAATTTTAATCTCATCAATATTTTATTTGTACTCAGTAATATTAAAATAAAGGGTGAAAATGAAAAAAAAATTGTAAATAAAAATCTTAAATAAGCAATGAATTTCAACAATAAAATTGGATAAAATATTTCTGAAACAAATTTTTCATGCAAGAATAAAAATCGTTTTCTGTATTTTTATTTTATTCGGAGTCATAAATAAAGTTATGTAGTAGTAAATTGTTCTATTCTAAACTACTTTTGATATAAGCTTATTTACTAATGGAAGATTATCGTTAAAATTTAAAAAATAAGGTACAAAATTGGGACAATAAAATTTATATTTTAATTTTCTAAGATTAATCCCACAGACATTAGAATTCTTCTAAGTATTAATTTAAAACAAAATTAATGCCCTCACGAAATGATTCATCTCCTCACCCAAGAATTCCTATTATAAGATAACATTTAAACTTCCATTTTTCTTTCAGATAACTACTAGTGGTTATTTAATGCAGCATCATAATTTTTTCGGCATATCTCAAATAAAAATGGCGTTGAGCTTTAATAAAAAGAAGCATGAATTTTTAAAACTGTTTTTTTCTTTTCTAGCAGTTTTAAGCGCATTAATTAAAGTGATTAGAGGGGGGAAATGAAACTAGAATTAAGGTAAATAAAAAGAATATATAAAGTAAACCTACAAAAAAAAAGGATACTGACGAATTTGCTTTTTATTTTGATTTTTTCCCCTCTTAAGAGCTCGCAAAAAATAAAAAATGGCGTCTTAAAGATGGTTTCGCGGTGGCTTTTAAAGTCTCTGGGTATTAGCTTTGCCGAACAAAAGAGCATTGAATAATGTTGCACAGAAGTGCCTGTTTTATAAATAACACATGCAAAACTTAAATGCTTTTACGGTGGACCCTCCATTAATAAACTTGCTTCAAGAAAAAGAACATTTTGTTCTCTCGTTTTATAAATAATGCATCCTATTTTTATGCTGTATAAGAAAAATGATTGCTTTGATGTTTTTATGCACATTTTTTACTGAATATGATATGGAAAAGGAATTTTCTCATGCATAAAAATGCTTGAAAATTTGTCTACCTGAGCAGATAATTTTGAGTGTACCAAAAATTGTCAGGAAATAGAAAATGTGGGTTTTGAATTTATCATTCAACCTATCTTAAATATTTACACAATATAATGAATTCTTTATTGGTATTGAAAATAGTGGTATTAATTTTTTTGCTTGTTCAATGTCTAGTTCTCTCATTCTATTCAATATAAAATATTTTTGTGTATGCTTTATAATGAAAATGATAACAGTTTCTATTGAAAACAACATTTTGGATTCTGAGCTCGAACATATTTACTTTATTTTGTCTGGTAATGGATATGGAGGTTTCGCCTTGATAATTTTTCTTTCTTCAATATTTGCATATTTTAATGAATCCTTTATTTGAACCACACTTGGAAAAATAAATTTTTATGGTGGATGTCTGGCTTTAAAAACAGGTTAATGCCCTATTTATATGAATGAAAGAAATTTCTGAATGGATCCAGACAGACAGTGAAGAAGGAGACAGACAGGGATGAAGGAGACAGTTAAAATTAAGTTTAGTAGCCCTTATTTATTTTTACGACTTCCGGGTCTACCTAAGAAGTTTAAAATTCCTTCAAAAACGCTAAGATAATGGGTTTAGTAGACGGTTTTTAAATTTTTATGCCATGGTCGCCAAGTTCCATTATGTATAATAAGATTGACGGCAGCTTGTATTTTTGACGATATATCGAAACAGCTGTAAAAGTTAAGTTTTTATCACATGATCACATGATGTTTTTGAAGCCTCAAAATAGGTAGGCAACAAATTGGTGATTTATCGGTTTCGAGGCATCAATTTTTCGCTTTTAGGGTTATTAGAAAATAATGCAGAGGGTTGTCATATTTGGTGATTTATAGCCAAAAAATCATTTAAAAATAGAAATTTAATTTGTAATTCAAAAGTTTAAGTAAATGGAAACGTTGTTATACATATTTTTTGTAGTTAAAATGTTTTTATTATGCAAAAATATGTTTTTTTAAAAATTAATTTGAGATTTTTGAAGCTATAAAATGAATAGGTAAAAAATGGACGATTTATCGTTTTGGGGGCATTTATTTTCCACTTTTAAGGTTATTAGAAAATGGTAAAGATTGTTATCACATTTGGCGACTTATTATCAACAAAAGTTATAACTTGGCATGAATGTTCGCCATGTACCCGATTCTCGATATGTCAAAGCATGCATATTCTCATAGATACATGATTGTTTTAAAACTGCTTAATTTGTTTAATGAGAAATTAATTAAGGCAAACAATACATTAAAAACAATTATGTTCTCACGTAACATGACATTTGAATTAGAGATTCCAATTTCTTTCTTTTACTCTTTTTTTATGTATTAAAATCTATTGCAAATATAATATATATTCGAATTTTATATAAAAATATATTGCACTGTGAAAACTAATTTTAGAAAAAAAAAATCCAGCCTGTTTTTATTAGAGTAAGAAACTTGATAATCTATTAATTAAGTAATTGTGTCAATGCAAATTTCTATTAATTTTTAGGTACCAAAATATTGTAAAAGTTTTAGATATATTGATATTAGAGAAGCATTATAATCTTCCAGTTAACCAAAAAGTGATATTTTTTAATCAATTAATCGAAAAATGGCTTCAAAATTAAGCATCGTTTTAAGTTGAAAAACTGGGAAAACGCAGATATTTCTAATTGATGATTACCTTTTTTAATACCTTCCTTTCTCTTCCCTTCTTGTTAATTAGTTTCTTCTCCCGTATTAAGTTTATCTGTTTCCACAATTCTACCGAGAAACACCATATACATACATAGATGAGAAGCTAAGCAGGTTCCCGTTTTCTTAGTGGATGTAATACCACTGTTTGGTCAAGCTATTCCTACTCTAATGATGAGATTTAAGTACTGCAGAAAAGTTTGAAATGTAATAAGAAATAAGCTGTTTTTGTCTTGACATTTAAGTCTTCAAACTCAATTACAACAAACTTTTCTAAATGTTACCTTATAGCTGGGCCATTCTTATGTAGGGTTGCCAAATAAATGAAAGTTGAATAAAACGAAAATAGCACAACTCCAGTTCAACCAGTATTATGACGACCTGAGAAGGTTTCATAATAGTTTATGCAAGCGGTAGATTCTTCAAAGTTGCCGATGTTTTCTAAAAATTTGATCAATACCGATGAAATTTTAAATATTTACAATTGCCTTTTTAAAATATTTTATGTTTTCACAGAAAAGCCACACCGTTTCATTAATTAAAAATCATGACCGAAAACTAAAAAATTACTTTCTTTTAATAAAACTTGCATGTGATGCATTTCCCCCAAGTATTTATTTTTTCTTCAAATGATCATTTAATCCCTTTCTCTTTTTTTAATCAGCTTTTTAATCTAGTATATAAATAAGTCCTTATTGCTATTTCAGCATATTTTATATCTCTTTCCAAGTAACTGCATCAAATTCAAATATACAATCAACCTTTAAAAGCCCAATATGTAGTTAAATAAATAATTAATTAGAAATCAACAAAAGTTGTTTTAACTTTAATATATTCTATCACTATTTCTTAAGATTTTTCTTTCACCTTAATATGTTTATCTACAACTTTTGATTATTAACTTTAATACGTTTATCTACAACTTTTGATTATTAACTTTAATACATTTATCTACAATTTTTGATTATTGACTTTAATACGTTTATCTATCACTTTTGATTATTGGCTTGAATACGTTTATCTGTATCTTTTGACTATCGAATTTAATAAGCTTTTCCGCAACTTTTGATTAATGACTTTAATAAGTTTATCCACATTTTTTGATTATCGACTTTAATACTTTTATCTACAGCTTTTGATTATTGACTTTAATACGTTTATTGCTTTTATTGGACAGAGTAGCGATTAACCAACAATTAAAACTAATCTAAGCCAGTCACTCAAATGATGACAGTTTTCTTATAATTCAGCTTATGCGAACAAAAATTTAGATTCTAATACAAAAAAGAAAAATGTTAAATTATGGCAAAAAGTAATTATCTGCGATTTTTAAAAATCGTCTGGTTCAATTTATATTCTAATTTTAAATAAAAACAAGCGTGAAAAGACTATAAAGATATTAAATGGCAAAATAATGCCTGTATATAATATTTTATTCAAAAGCAATTTCTAAGCTAAAATATTAGATGTTAAAGGATTTTAATCACGAGTAACTTTGGATATATTTGTTTGTAAAATATAATTCTGAATCAATATTATTAAGTTTTTAGCGTTGCGATTTCGGATTTAATGGACTTTATTTGAGGACATCACAAACAAATTTATTTGCAGCTATTTACAGGATAATTGATTAAGTAAAAATTTCAGATAAGTACAATCCAGCAGTCAACAGCCACTTACAGCGTAAATGCAAGCCTTACGCACAATAAACACAGACTGCAAAACAGCTATCCTATAGCACAACAAACAGTAAATCACAGCGAGTTCAATAATACAACGTTAACAGCAAACGTGAACACAGCTCACTAATCCACTAGTCCAGCGAGACGCTTCTCTTCAGAGAGCGGAAAAACTCTCAACTAACTGACTCACTCCGGCTAATCGTCCCTTATATAGCCGAGGAAGCGCGTGCCCCGAAAAACGCGAAACTTCTCAAAACAACGGGCGCGATCCATCGGCTACTAGACTATTCCTTTCTCCAAACCAAGCAAGCTGGCGCGAAGCTCCTCGTCAAACGTCGCCATTTTTGGTGCGTTTTCGTTCCGCCCGTCCGCTTGTAACAATATAATTCTGATCAAAAATTAATAAATAAGTTAACAATGTATATTAAATTTTGGGAGCTTATCATCACTGCAATTACATTACAATCTTCGTTATCAATTGCGGTCAATTATATTAAGTCAGCATCTAAGTAGTAAGTATTATATTAATGAAATAATTTGCGATCGTTGATTAAAAGATTCACTTACATTTTTATGATTGACGAGTTTCATGAGCTTGAATTCCCTGTAGGCTCTTTTCGCATGCGTGACATTCTGGAAAGGTCGGCTCAGTTTTTTGATAGCCACATTCTGTCGGGTCACAGTGTCGTATGCAGCGCTGTAAAGAAAAGGAACGGTTTAGCAGTGAAAATGAATGCATAAAATGGAGAACATGAAATACCAATTAGCTAATGATTTAATAGAATCTACTTTAATTAGTATGCTGCAATGTAAAAATATTCTTGGTTTTATTATTTTGTGCATTTTTGTGTTTAGTTTATAATTCATTACTATAAATATTAAAAGGGATAGAAAGACGAAAGCAAACAAACATTTGAATATTTTAACAAATTAACAGTGGTAATTTCATTTCTTTGGAAATTTAATTTAAAGCTTCGTAAGAGGAATAATTTATTTAGTTTTTAGTACTATCTAAAATAAAGCGAAAAGTAATAAAATTTACTGTCCCAATAAAAAAATAATTAAAAGATGAAAAGAATTATAAGTGAAATTACTATAAAAACATTATTGTACTGATGATATATAATTTTTTTTAAAAAAAAGACAATTTTATTAATGCACTAAAAAAGCAAAAAATGTTTTTAAACCAAATCTGTAAGCTAAAATAAAACTTTATGAAAGTGCATTTCTAATTAAATTAATCCTACGATTAAATTTAATTTTCAGTGAATTTTAAAAAGTTCTTTTGATGGTTCTTTTTTAATGGTTATTTTCGGAAGTCTCTTAGGGTAATAGTTTCATTTCTCTAAAATGTTTTGACATTTTTAAAACAATTTCATACACAATTTATTAATCCTTTTTTCATTAATTCCAATTTATTACTATTTAAAATATTTCATAATTCATCATTCTATATGGACTTTATGATTAGTTTCTTTTAGTTTCACTACGGAGGAATATCTTCTTATGGAATCAAATTAATTCAAAATACATTAAATCATAATTTCAAATTTCATTTTCATCAAAAAAATTTAAAATATTCTATTTTTATCATGAAATCAAACCTAAAAATTTAAAAAATATAATACGACCCCCAAAGAAAAAAAAGAAAAAAAATCGATTGCAAAGTTCTATTGTCATAAATACAATAGAAATTAAATGAATCCATAAAAAAACTAGTTTGGAAAAACCAGACTGAATCAACACAAAAAAAAATTTATCTTTGGAAAAGATCTTTAGAAATAAGCAATTTAATTAAATCAATTATTCATGCTATTTTCCAGTTACTAATTAATTGGTTCTTTTCGTTCTTTGAAAATAAGAGGATTAATTATTGATCAAATTACTTGAACTAATTAAGTTTAGTAACATTATCGTCTGAATTTTGCTTTTCCTTAATTGCTAAAAAGAAAAAGGTTATAAACGCGTAGAAAAGAATAAGAAATTCTAATTATGATTTGCAATTAAAAGTATTTGTAAATTTGGAATGAAACTATTAGTATTTGTAATGAAAACTGTTAGTAGAAAAATTATATGTATATATGAAAAACTTAATACGTACTTTGAAAGATTTTTTATGTTTCATAGTAAATTATTTAAACTAATATTGACGTAATTTTGTTTTGAATTAAAATTATCAGCTGCTACCAAAAAGTTTTGAGTTTCAAAAGTTTTCAAAAAAAAAAAAAAGCTGTACACCAAACTATTTTTTAAAAAAAAAAATCGTCGAAAGCTATCTTAAAGTTATAGTCTTCAAACAACGATACGATATTAATTAAACAATACGAATGGTAACCCGAATACAAATAATGACAATTATGCCAGGTTTACACTCGGACATTTGTAAGATGGCAAGTATTCAGCGCATGCGCAGAAAGGCTGAAAAATGCTGGTCGGTCTATAGCTAGTACTTGTGCAGACGGGACAATTGCATGCCGCTGTACTAATTTTTTTTTCTAACTGCGTATGCTTTTGCAGAATTTGGTGGTCTTATGGCGGAAAAAAATCACGACTTGATTATTTCCATCATTTTTTTGTTCTTTCTGATGCTATATTGTGTTCTTTTTTTTCATTTTAATTGTCATTTCTTTACTACAGTGGCATTGTTCTTTAAATTTTACCCTATTTCCTCGTGTAAATATCCATAATTTTAATGGATATTTACACAAGGAAAAATAGTGAAAAAGAATTATTCAGAAACGCCAAAACGGCAATTTATAGTCAAGCATGGAATATCTGCATCCATGAACTGCTTCTGAAATTATGGCAAACATAAATCTGTAGCCTTCTATGCATACGCTGCCTACTTGACATTTTATAACGCCAAGTGTAAATATGGCATTATTTATGATATTATAGTTTTTTTTAAGGGATTCCTTTGCTTTTTAAAAATATTTTAATAAATAACATTAAAAAAATCAAACTTTTTTTGTACAAAAATCTCGATTTTAATTAATAAAAAGTTAATTTTATTAAGAACGATAAAGATCAAAAAAGATATTCTTATGCTTTATAATATTTATGAACAATTTCTCTTGTATAAAAGCTTTTTAAGAATTCCACTTTCCATTTATATAAATGAAGGTATTCAAGTTAATTACAATGCAAGCAAATTAAAGTAATTTGAATTTTATTTAAATGGTATCCTATTACTTATTGTGTATTTAATATATTTGCAAAATCGATAACATTTAAGAATAAATTAAGTTTTCAGCTAAAAATAAACTGACAATGATTTTGAAAGTTTCGAAATATTTTGGCATATCAGAAAGAAAAAATATATTTTAGAGTTGAAAATAATTCCTTTCAGTCAATTTATCATTACCACCTCCAATATAAATTTACTATGTACACATTTTTACTATCCGGGTCTGCGACCTAAAATTTAGAATACCTGATAAAAACCTGAAATGCGTTTCTAACCAAACCGCAGGAAAAATAAATGCAGATGTTTCGAAGAAATATTTCGTCTGAACATTCCTTCAGTACCTTTTTGCACTTCCTCTTACTTTCCCATTTATTTATTTATTTATTCGCAGCTGAAACTTAGTCTTTTGGCACTCTTTCACAAAAGAACGATTTTTTTTTTTTCGAAGGACGGATTTGAATTGAATAAACAGCTGCAAGTCAGTCTTTACCATCGCCAGCCAGATAGTAAGAACACAGAGCTGAATTGTTCGTCTCTGCGCAGAAAGTGACGATGAATAAAAGTGACACTTTTACCCACTGCGGAAGCAACAATCCGTGAAAGCTTATGGTTTGTGCAAACATAAAAGTGACGGCGAAAAGACGAGCCGTTTTCAGTGGCAAGAAATTAAATGGAATAAAGGGATATTTTTATTTCCCTTGCAGAGTCGTTTCTTTGAAGCAAGCATGAAAATATGCAGTTAAAAGATATTTAGTACATAGTTTCATAGTTTGAGTGCTTCGGTTTGCGGATAAAATTTTAATTTTGAACTATTAATCCATAAATAATGCTCTTCTTATCATAGAATTTATATTTACCATATATTAATAATATATATTCCCTACTATGGATACAACCAGAAATTTTGTAAAGATATAGTTCCTGTTTACAAAACTACTATCTTTATTTCATTACTTTGATGATATGATTACATTGATGATTATTTAAGCTGCGTCCTGACGTCCAACTGGCTAGCCAGGATTACTGACTGCGCTTAATTTTCTTTTAACGTCTTTTGCAAAAATTTGAAATAAAATACAATAAATTTTAAATACTATAACTACTACTAATTACTGGACTAAACAAATACTACTAGAATTTGTAGTAAAAATTTAAATAGAAACCTTAAGTCCTAAAGGATATTGAGTATATTTATGCATGCTTAGAAAGATTTTTGAATTTTACTGAAAATTTTTTAAACTTAAGACGAAAAATGACGCACTTTTTTATTTTAATTCAAAATAAAATTATGAACAAAAAGCATATCAGCTGTAACCAAAAGATTTCGAGTTTCAAATCCATTCGGAAATATTAAAAATTGTTCATCAAACTAATTTTTGAAAATCATCGAAAACTTACTTAGGTTATTTGTAGTTTTTTTTAAAAGAACGATACATAATTCATTAAATAATGTGAATGGCAACACAGAGGAAAGTGCTGAAATTTATTTATAGTGTTATAGTTTTTTTAAAAATGTCTCCTGTATTTTAATACGTAAGACTAAAAATAAACTATTCTCACAAAAAAATTTTTAAAACATTAAATTGTGGAAGACATTATCTGTGCTGTTAATGTTTTCAACAATTTAATAGAATAGCCTTACACTTATTCTATTTACTGTTAAAAAAGTTTCTCAAAGAAAGCCACTGTGATACTATGGGGCACACACTAAAAGAAACTTAGCTGCCTGGGTAATAGGCTTTCTATGTGAACATTATCTTTCGTGATATTACTGTTTTCCTTTCTTATTTCTCATATTCTTGAGTATATAGAAATAATATTTCTTTTGATTTAAACAATTGAAAAAAATCATGTGAAAAACAACTTAATAAAGATTATAACCATTTAAAGAAAATGATTTGAATTTCATAGCAGAATTAATTTAATAAAAAAATAACAGGATTGTATATACTTTCACACTATAAAATAGAGGGGAAATTCAATAGCTTTAAGTCAAATGGTTTGCCCAACAGAAAAGACACATACGCACAATTTACACACACATTAGTATTTACTCACAATTTACACACACCTTAGTATTTACTCACACCTTAGTATTTACTCACAATTTATTCACACCTTAGTATTTACTCACAATTTATTCACACATTAGTATTTACTCACAATTTATTCACACCTTAGTATTTACTCACAATTTATTCACACATTAGTATTTACTCACAATTTATTC
>JAOUZG010030345.1:2151029-2166622 GCA_026289955.1 Argiope argentata | reverse complement strand
ACACACACACACACACACACACACACACACACACACACACACACACGTAAACGGTTAACAATATATTTACCAACACAGTGAGGTCAAAATGAAATCCTAGACTATGAATTCCAAATATTAGAAATCGTACTATACGAGTACGAAACAAAAAAAAAATCTAAGCATTTATTAAAAATTAGATTATGAATTCAAATCCCAGTTGACAAAAAGTACCAAAATCAAAATCTTCCCTTTTCGAATATTTATTTTATTTCTATAATTTTCATAAGACATTTTCTCTTTTCTTTAGTGAACTGTAGAACATGGTTTCAAAACTATTTTATTTTCTTTGCACATGAAATAATGAGCCTAAGAAAGAAAAACTCTTATCTGGATCATGAACTAACGAGGAAAAGATATGCTTGTCAAGTTCCCATTTACATGCTTCATCAGCTACACGAATCTACCATGAAATAAATAATAAGCAAATTCCCCCGCGTTTTAATAGCAAGGACTTGCCATTGTCTAGGCTATTTCAATTTTTTTACCATCTTTCTCCAACAATGCTTCCGTTAAGGCATAAAAAAAAATTTGAGGCATATCATGCAAAGCAGAGTCAGTTAAACCCTCATCTTACTCCCCCATAACTCTCTTCGAGGGTCCTCTTGCGACAGAAGCGTGGCCCTCCAATAACTAGCCCAATCATCTACTCCTGTGACGGCCCTGCTTGAAAAAACTGCACAAACAAAAGAAAAGAATTCAACACCCAATAGAAACCCGGGCCATCCAAGGGAAAAACCTGAGTGATCACGAGATGCCCTCCCCGCTAGTCTTGAATCCGATACCGACTCTTAAAGCGTTTCTTGGCAGCATCTTCCTACTTCTCCGGAGGCGTTTCCATGGAGACGGCATCTTCTGTTATCGGAGAGGAATCGATACTCTCGACGCCAGACTGAGGATTCATTGGGGAGTCCCCATCGTGATTCTGAGATGCTGTTACTTTATTCAATGCTTTCATCTTTTCGAATTCTTTGTTCGACCTCCGAGATGTTCGCCATGTAGATTTTATTCAGAAAGGCATTCGAAACTGGGAGGTCCTTTGACATTTATTTTGTATCTTTTGGTGGAGGTTAGGGTGGATGAGGGCACTTCGGTTGCTTATAAAAAAAGAAGATGGACTCATTTTCTTTAATAAAAAGTCTTATTGATGAAAGGCGAGCTAATGGATTTGAATTTGCAGCTTTAATAACAACGTTTGATTTCACGTGAGCCGTTTTATATTTTTTTAAAAATACGATTTTCAGAAATGTGTTTGTTTATTTATATGGACTTAGAAAAATCTTACTGTCTTTCCTTTTTTTAAATATCATTTATATTACATATAAGGCAAACACACATGAAACATATATCGTTTTAGTTACTTGTTATGGAATGGCAACAATAAAATCTAAACATATCGATTTGCGAAAGTTTCAGCTGCTTTCTGCTTTATTGAGTGTTTTTGTTGCTGAAATTAAATCAAAACTTCACTAATTAAATCAAATTATTATATTATAAATGCCGCTTGCCGTGTTAGTTACTGCATTCATTCAGAAAATGAAAAATAAATTAAGAGATAAACATTGATCTGAAAATTTAGAAAAAGAAAATGATACCCCTCTCTCTATATAAGGATAATTTCTTAAACTTTCATTTTTAATTTTTCTAAATGGCAAACAAAGTTTTGGAGTATGACCGATTTGGAGATGAAATAACAGCTATGATGTCATGGTTCTATGTAAGCCTTTTTAAAATGCATCTGCTTTCAAAGAAGCACACATAATAATTGTAATACAACACAGGTAAAAGAAAGTAAAAAACATATGGGATTAAAAGATGTTGGTGAATATTGCCATTTATGCTTTTTCATTACCTAAGTCATTTCGGTCTTCAATTATTTAAAAATCTCTAACGAAAACAACACCATGTATGTTTTCACATGATAATAATCAAGAATGAAAATAGGCTTAAATATCACTTACTTATGGATACAGGAGAGTTCCAAAACTATCAATTTTCCGAAAAATGTTTGTACTATTTAAAAACTCATAAATTATCTCTTTAATAATGTTAATTTTACTTCTGTACAGTTTTTTCTTTACTTTAAAAAATTATTCAAGTTTAATTTACAATGTTATAATGCTTTTAATGTTAAGTTTAGTTTATTTTGGTAGTTTTTTTAGAGTAACGATAATTTCAGTTGCTTATTTTTAACGTTATGAAATTCAAACTCGTCCATCAAAATATTCCTTAGAGTGCTTTTGCGAATATTAAAATTTATATTAATAATTTGGCTTTTTTACAATTAATTTCAAAATAGATATTTTATTTCCGCTTAACATAAGCCCTTTTAATTTGTGCCCATAATAATTTATTGCAGAAAGATTAAGTTAAAGTCATGTTTTAAAAATCACACACAGTAAACTAAAATTTTTAAAGTTGCATTCCATATGAATTGTTTAGGAGCCTCAAAGCCCGGATAACACCCATCTGTATTCACAACACATCTTCAGCTGTTCAATAATGCTGGCCAAGCTCTTGCACATCAGCATAGAGGATCCTATAGAGCTTCCTTTTACAGGTAAAGCTGTAGGTATCGCCAGGGCTGCCTTCGACAGCTTCGGGGACATTTAGGGTTTTTTTGCACGTACTTCGGTACTTACGTATTGGACGTCCAACTTTATCGCCGAATTTGAAGTCGCCGCCAATGAGTTGCTAAACGCCAATTATGGCAATCCGGTGTAGACCGTTGATCTTTTCTAGCCAAATTTAAATCCGTCACCAATGAGTTACTATACCGTTGGCAATCATTGGCGAAGACGGTCTTATACGTAAGTACTCGTACTTTATGGACACGACATCATCATCAATAATCTTAAAAACCAAGTAAATAATATTTGCGAACAAACTGGTTATGAAAGGTGGTTAGTTTATGGGAACACATGATTCAAAATATAATATTTCTTTTCTTATAACCAATATCTAACAATGGTTATTTGATTGGATAAATTATTTTGAATGGCTTGTTAATATAGCGAAGTAGCAAAATTAATTGACTAATTAATTTGGTAAAATCTATGCCTTTGTCAGTGTCAGTGCATGAATCAAAATTTTATTTTGCAACACTTCACAAAAATGATGAATGTTATCTTCCATGCAAATATTTATGACGTAAGAATAAAAAATTGAAATGATTATGAGAACCAATAAATATGATTATTTTAACTGGGCGATTCTGTTAAGGCTTTTTTTTATCTTATAGGAAGTATACAATGAATTAATTTTTTAGAGTTATCTATGAAAATGGAAGAGAGTGGAAGGCCATACAAATATTGAGGATGTATTCAAGGTTCATCAACTTACACCTGAAATAAAAATTAACAAAAAGGCTGCTATAGCTGGCATATTGGCTAACTGTTTTGCCACTTATTTTAAAGATACATCAAGGAAGTAATTCTTTCGCGTATCCATTGTTTTTCCCTTTTTTGGTGGGTGGGGGTGAGGAAAGCATTTCACGTCTTTTCAGATTTTCAAGAAATGTGCAATTTAATTGTATTAAAACTGTTCATATTAAGAATAAAATTGACGTATATTTGGAAAACATGAATTCATCAGAGAGGAAATATAAAGCAGAAGTTCTTAGTAAAAATGTTCATGGTAAACAATTAAGAAGCTAGTCTGAAAGGAAGCTTCAAAAAATATCTGGCAAAGTTGCCAAATAGCGGAGAAAAATTAATTGGGAAAAATTAGGCCCTGGAAACTATCTCCACGTTTGAATCTTGTACACAAAATGAAACTGCTTGTTGTACGAATGGGACAGATACTCAAAACAAATCCATTGAACTGACAACTGATTCATGCTTATGAAAGACAAAAGTAAAAATTGTAATGTGTCAGAGATATGTCATAAAGGTTTACTGAGGACTAAAGATATATTTATTGAAAAATATTAATGAAGTATATTTACAATAAAATATTCGTTTTACCCTCATATTTGTTGTCTAATATCCATTTAATTTTTTCAAAACAACATTTTTTCTCCGCAACCATTTTTTAGAGTTTTTTTCTCTCTCTGCATCCATATTTCTAGACAATTTTTTGTTCACTCTGCATCCAGTTTTCTAGACAATTTTTTTCATTCTGCATCCAGTTTTCTAGACAATTTTTTTTCTTTGCATTTAGTTTTCTAGACAATTTTTTTTCTTTGCATCCAGTTTTCTAGACATTTTTTTTCTCTCTGCATAAAATTTTCTAGACATTTTTTTCTCTCTACATCCAGTTTTCAAGACACTTTTTTTTCTCTCTGCATCCAGTTTTCTAGACACTTTTTTTTCTCTCTACATCCAGTTTTCAAGACACTTTTTTTTTCTCTCTGCATCCAGTTTTCTAGACACTTTCTTTCTCTCTGCATCCAGTTTTCTAGACACCATTTTTCTCTCTGCATCCAGTTTTCTAGACACTATTTTTCTCTCTGCACCCAGTTTTCTAGACACTATTTTTCTCTCTGCACCCAGTTTTCTAGACATTTTTTTTCTCTCTGCATCCAGTTTTTAGACAATTTTTTTCTTTGCATCCATTTTTCTAGACATTTTTTTCTCTCTGCATCCATTTTTCTAGACATTTTTTTTTCTCTCTGCATCCATTTTTTAGACATTTTTTTTCTTTGCATTCATTTTTCTAGACAACTTTTTTCCTCTGCATTGATTTCCCTACTTCAAATCATATGGTGTTGGTTTCTTGTTTTTATAAATGTTTTGGAATTAATATGAAAGCCTATTGGGCAGACGATTTTTATATCTTTCTACACGTTGACTATTTAATTCACATTTTTGCATATTACCCCTTCGTTTTACAATATCATTCTCTGGACTACTTTTTTTTTTGCCTTTTGGCCAATCACATCCTTTATACATTATATAATGCATGACTGTTGTAGTATAAAAGCATTCTTTAAATTGTAAAATATTCAAAATTATGCATCAGCAAATCCAATTTTTATTTTTTCCTCTCCAAATTGAAGAGCAAAAAATGCTTCTTCAGTAAATTTAATCTTGAATACGCTTTTCAATTTTGCGTGTTTAATATTCTCCTTGTCTTAAAATTTTTTTGCTTTTTATATGGTTAAGACACGTTTTCTGTTCGTTTTGTTAAACATTTATGTTACTTCAAACCTAAAAAGTATTTTCCCATGATGGTATTAAGTCATACATAGAATTCTTTTTAAAAGAAACTTCTGCATTTAATTAAAGTGAAACATTTCCTTTGTTTTAATTGGAATATAGCGTGTCTCACAAATTCAATAAAATGACGCAAAAGCGAAATGATTGTAATTTTATGGTCGCATTGAACTATTCATAAATATACATTTTTTTGTAAAAAGACACGCAAGCAATACGTAAATACTGGTTTTATATGTAAAATAATTCTTCCAAGGCTTCGAGAAAAACAAATGTGCTCATTTCACTGTAAAAAAATTATTTTAAAAAAAGATAAAATGTCAAAAAATAAATAAAGTGAATGTTTCAAAAATAAATGTTTAAAAAAATTTCATATGAATATATATATATTTAAAATTTATTATTTTCAAAATGTGATTAACAGTTAAAATGCATAGTTTTGGAATGTCATATTTGGGAACAGTAATCATATTTCCAGAGATTAAATATACGTTTGAAATAATAATATAAAAAATTATGATTTCGTTTTATAAAAAGGATAGTCTGAAATATTTTTTAGTCTGAAATATTTTTGTAAAGGATAGTCTTAAATACATTCAAGATTATGCTTGAATCAAGCTTATGCTTATTCGTGTAGCGCAACTTAGCCAGTGGGAATTATCTCCCCAAATCTTTCTTGCATCTCACCAGTAGAGTCTTATCCTCCTACACCACACATTAAATTGTAGGATCAGGTTAAGGCTATGAGTGCATTGCATGATAGTGTTACGTTTTAGCGTAGCGGGTCCGGATTGCATGGACTTTACTCGAGAACAACACAAACAAATTTATTTACAGCTATTTACAGGATGACTTGACAAAGTAAAACTTCAGATAAAAACAATCCAGCAGTGAACAGTCACTTACAGCGTAAATGCAAGCTTTACGCACAATAAAAACAGACTGCAAAAGAGCTATTGTACAGCACAATAAACAAAAAGTCACAGCGAGCTCAATTATACAACGTTAGCAGCAAACGTAAACACAGCTCACCAATAACAGACGAGAAAAATAATCCGCTAGCCCAGCGAGACGCTTCTCTTCCGAGAGGAAACTCACTGCCGAAACTATGGCTACCCGCCCCTTATATAGCCGAGCGAGCGCCCAAAATACGCGGAGCTTCACATAAGATCCAGCGGCTACCAGACTATTCCTTTCGCCAAACCAACCAGACTGGCTAGAAACTCCTCGTCAAACGTCGCCAATCGCTTTCTCCTTCCGCACGTTTTCGCGGCGTTCGCCCGCTTGTAACAATAGTATTAAAATTAATCACATTATTTAGATATTTCGCTTTAATTTAGAATTTATTGAATCTATTTTGGGATTTTGTAATTTAAGCAACCTTTTTCAGATCGCTTGAACCCAAAATTTGACAAAGAACCACCATTGTAGTCACAAAATAACATACCGAATTTCAATGATTTAAATTATTTCAATATGAGTTACTGCATTTGTGAGCATGCGATTTTATAGACAGACAGACAATCAACTTTTGGGTTACAGTTTAGCTCAAAATTTCATAATAATTTACACTTTAGATGTCAAACCTGTATATTAAGTTCTACTTATTTCGTAAATTTGCGTCTGGTAGTTATGGAATAACCGAAAAAAATTCCTCAGCATAGATTTTGTTCAAAACTGGATAATGAACTACAAATTTCGTTTAAAGTTTATATCTCCCGTTTCTAACATCTTATTAATTATTTTTAAATTATTGTGTTCACAGGCAAATATAATACCCAAAACAGATGATTAGGAGACAGGAAGCATTCGTGAAAGATCTCAGGCTTGAATATCGTATCTATATTTTGTGTGAGAATAAGTTAAATTTTTAAATACAGGTTGTTCAAAAAATCTGAGCATATCACTTCTGGATGATTTTATTCCGCAAGGATGTGATACGCAGAAAGGGAAACGAATGTTTTACTTCGTATATAAAATAAAAGAGTAACATTTAACAAGCAAATATCCACTGTTACCTGCCAAAGGCAATTTTGTATCATGTATAAGCTTTTATTATGATGCTTGTATAACTTAGTATAATTTCAAACTAAGAGCAGCTTATTCTCGTCACTGTACCAGAATGTTCGATAAATAATTTTAATCAAGACAGTTTTTTTTATATAATTGTCACTAATGAATTATTTGATGTTAAAAATTAAATATGATTTCTTGTCTTATATGATAATTGAATGTTAAAATTGACAATCCTTTCACGCATAAAATTTTCTTTTCATACCTATCTGATAAAGGATTTTTTAAGTCTTTAAAGAAAAATTAAACACTTGATTTTTTCTTCTTCGAAGAATACCTAGCTTTATTTTATATTTCTAGCCAAATTTATTTCGAAAGACTATAATCTATCAAAGAAAGTTTAATTAACCTCATAATTCATGTGATTAGAACTATAAATCCACTTTAGTTTGGTAATGCCGTATATATATTTATGGAAAAATGCGGCAGATCTTTAATGTCTTGAAGATTTCCATTTAATCTCAATTCTCATATACAGAAACACTACACGCTTTTGTGCATGCTCTAAGACAGTGTTTCCCAATGTGGGGCCCACTCCACACGCGGGGGGGGCGGTCGTCTCGCATGGGGGCAATTTGAAAATGGACTTGATACAACTTTAACCCTTTCACTCCTAACATAAAATCTCTGTACAGCAAGCACAAGGATCTCACTAAATAAAAACACAAATTAATATTTAAAAAAATCAGTATTAAAATTATTTGGAATTTAAATTTCAGTTTTTCATTATATGTTTTGAAATTTTACTTACTGTGTTTTGTCAACATTTTCATAATAATTTATGCCTATAATCCATCATTCTTGTTTCTTCAGTGAACAAATCAATTTTTTAATGTTAAATATTATGTATGTTACATGGGGGGCACGTGAAAACTTAAGAGGGGTTAAAGTGGGGCATGGCACAAAAAAGGTTGTGAAACACTGCCCTAAGAGTTGTTTTTTTAAACAAAAATAAGGGTTAAATGAAAAAATAACCTAACGAGACGGAAATCAAACTAAAGGCCTAAGAGGTAAGTTCAGAAATGCGTTTATCTTATTGTATATCAACTTTCCACAAGAAAACTCAGAAGCTCAACCCTCCGAAAAGTGCTGCTCTTAGGATCATCCAACGAACAGTAAGTGCGAAAGATCACTAGACGCGCTCGTCTATTTTGAAATAAAAGTGCACTAAACGAAGAAAAAGGGTCTGCATGTCAGGCTAAAAAGGAATTCTACAGAAATAAGAAACGGTGAAAAACGATTACCTGAACCCCCCCCCTCGCAAAGCCTGTTAGTGATTGGTTAATACCTCCCCCGAGGATCTTAGGGGAAAAGATCTAATCCGATCGATTCTACCAGAAGATCGCGTGACCATTTCCACCCTCCCTAAGAAAACACGCACACTGGAAGGAAGCTTATTGGTTTAGCAGGTCCTCTTTCCCCTTTCGATCAACAAGGGAAGAAGGTGGCCATTGATGTTTGACGGCACACTTGATGGATTGATGAATGAAGTGGGGATGGTTGATTAAGAAAAGCGACCACCCACACGATCGAAGCGAGGTGGTCACCCTGAAACTAAATAATGGGAATGCGGGAATCAACTGGAGAAACTGTTTGGGAAGAAACTAGAGTACCGATTGCTTGGAGAAGTCGTTGAACTGTATTTGATGAATCTACAGAGTGAACCGCGATTAATTTAGAAATGAAAGAATTGGAAAGTTTTTTCCCCTGAAACAATTCTAAAAAAATGCTTGTTTAATCTACTGTTTCTTGGAAGATCTTTTTTATGGGATTCGATGACCTGTTTATCTAATAGTTTGGGTATCACCGAAATAATTCAAATCTTCTGGAAGAAACTGGAGAACTTAAATCATCTAATGATAAGTGGGATTATGGTAAATTTTTTAAAATAACTATTTAGATTCTCATATACGAAGTAAACAAAATTTATATATTGACAATAATTTTGTCTGGACGCTTTGAAGAATTACTTATTTTAAAAAACATGGATTGGAATGATTTTTTTTCTATTAGTGCCCTTATATGATCAAATAACTTGTGATACTGTTTTATATCTGAATTGCCTTTTCCATTCTACAATATTTAATGATTAATGTTAATTCGCTCAAATTTCTTAACATAGTTTACAGAGCTACTATTGATATAATATTTAAAGTTTAATTAAGAAAGTTTTATCCCAAAGAGTTGTTGAATTCCTTTATTCTTTGATACAAACAAGCAAATCATGTCAAAGCAAACTTAGACATTTAAGAATATAGTTTAGATTTAACTTTCCTAAATTTAACTTTCCTATTTAATGGATATAAAAGTCTCTAAATAAAGAATTTTTTTTATTATAATTATAACTTTAGGAAAAACTAATGAACAAGGTGTGAAAAATGCCACTGATTAATATAAGCAATACTAAACTGATAGAAAACAAAGGTACTGAATACATATTATTTGTGACAAAACAATAGAAACACTTTCAACGTAAATGAAAATTTTAATTCGTGCAAATCTGTTCATATTTTCATTGTTAGCTTTAATATATATGGAGATATCAAGAAATAAAAAAAGTGTTTGATCATAATATTCTGCTGCAAGAGATTGAGAGAGAATCCATGAGAATCTACGCCAACATTTAACTTAAAATAAGACAATTAAAAGCTTTTGTTTACGCTTCGCTACACAAACATCCGATGTTTTTCACATTTTAATTTATTTGGAAAAATATTTCACTTCGAAATGCCAAGTAAAAGCTTCTGAACATTCTTGGAAGAATATCATAAGTGTGCCACCATCCTGACACAGAGGTAGCACGTCCTCCTTGTGATCTGGGCGTCCTGGGTTCGAGTCCTGGTTAGGGCACGGTTGTTCTTCTGTAAGGCGTGTGAATGTGCTCCCCTGTAAATAGGGGCCGTGAAAGCGAGTGTGTAGCTAAATTTGTACTCTTGGCACTAGTTGGCGCTACTTCAAACAAGAGACGCTTATTTCGGCTTAAATCCACTGATGCTTCAGCGGGCTTGTCTTGGCAAGTGACATTAGTAACAACAACAACATATAATAAGTGTACTGTTGTTAATAAACAAACTATTATTCAGCAGAAATTAAATGATTTGAATATTAGAGCTTTTGATATTAAGATTTGAATCAGGTGAAATGAGTATAAGTATTTACTTGCTCGTAAGCTTAATGTAGAGAAAGTATACGGGATCGTCCAAAAATTTTAACTCGAAATTTTGGTGAATCACCACGGTTTAAACCTTCCCGAGTTCAAAAAGGGCATTTTCAGAAAGTGTAGATCCGCCTTTATGTGACATAAATAGTTCAAAAAACGCTTTGAGCTAGACACTTGAAATTTGGTATACAGTCTTCATACTAAATTTGCAGATTTCTATCAAATTTTGAGTAAAATCTAACGTAAGTTTACGTGTTAGTTACAAAACGAAGGGAGCATAATACATAAAATTTGGTACGCAGATTTAACTTCTGTAGTGGTAAGTCTGTGTGAAATTTTGAGTGAAATACAACAAAAAATTGACTGCTTTTTGTTGGCTTGCACTTTCAGAAAGGTTCAAACGCGATAACTCAAAACGAATAATGACTTACGTTTATCAAATTTTGAGACTAAAAGTGTAGTTTTATGCCAAATGTCTGTTTAAATCGGTTGGAAAGAACACATATGAAACAGAAATTTGATTTTTAGATACTATTGAAGCAATCCAGAGATTAATCGCCAAATAATTCGCCAAGTATAGCATGAAATATTAAGTGAAAAGACTAATTCATGCCAAAAAATATTTTGTAGCTATTATTCGCCCAAAGAGGCATTCTCTAGCATGACTTTATTAGATAAAATGTGAAAAGGTTAGGAAAGGCTTCACGCCCCGGTTCTTAAAAAAATTACTTTTCAATTGTTACAAAATGAGGAAAGATCCAAAGACGATTTCGATTTTCAATATGAATATTTTTATCAATATGCAGAGATAATTTGGAATTTCCAGAATCTATATATATAATTCCCACACTCGACTCCCAGAATAAGACAAACCACCCTCAAATTAATTCACATTCCCATTTTCAATCGCTTACCATTTAGCTCCACATACCGCACGAACACATAACAGAGGATCTAATTAAGATCCTTGCGGGGCGTCTTGCATAGGAAATCACAGGAACTTCAATTCGGTACCAAAAAGCGAAGCAATTCCGTTCCATCTTTATCATTCTCGAAGGCAATCTTCGAACATTATTCCTGACACTCGGAGCTCTTCATTATTAAATGCTCCAATTTCGCAGGCTGCTCGCTTCCAACTCAATTAATGCTCGCTGGACCGAGGCGCCCAAACTGATTTAGTTACGACCCAAAACAATAAAGATTCCGCGCAAGTCATTTGCATAATCGCCCCTCACACGAGAAAATTTCCGACAGACGCGAGTTTTAATAACATAATAATCGTCCCCGACAGCGATTCCCTGGCGAAAAAAGCCACTTGTTGCAAGAGGTTGACAGCGGTATTCTAATTAAAACTTCGGGTTTCTCAGGTGGTTGCGCAGCCGAAAGGTATCGATTGGTCATTTTTCTATTTGTGGATTGTCGTAACTAGGGTCTAGTTCTAGATAACATGTTGGCCTCACTGATTAATAAGACTCCGAAGTTTGATTGTGATTGATTGGTTCATTAAGGTTAATGGAGTAGCAGCCAAATTCGACCATACTGTGCGTCCCACCCATTTAAATGGAACACATGGTTTTTAGTGCTCCACAATACCTTTCGAAATTTGGAACTATTTAGCAGAAAATTACAAAAAACAATCACGAATTTCTTCACGTCTAATTTTGAAACTAATAACACATTTTACAGGGCAATTTGAAATTTATCGTTCAAATTTTATGACGAAATAATCAGGGAACGAATTTCCCATACGAAAATATATATATGTATATGTAGAGGGTGCTATGTGCACCCATATATACATGCATATGTAGAGGGCGCTATGTGTACCCATATATACATTCTTATGTAGAAAGCGCTATGTGTATACATAGATACATGCATATGTAGAGGGCGCTATGTGTATACATAGATACATTCATATGTAGAGGACGCTATGTGTAGCCATAAATACATGCATATGTAGAGTTCGCTATGTGTACCCAAAGATACATGCATATGTAGAGGGTGCTATGTGCACCCATATATATATATGCATATGTAGAGGGCTCTATGTGTACCTATATATACATTCTTATGTAGAAAGCGCTATGTGTATACATATATACATGCATATGTAGAGGGCGCTATGTGTATACATAGATACATTCTTATGTAGGGAGCGCTATGTGTACCCAAAGATACGCTGTGTGCACCCAATCAGTGCACCTTTAGTTTGGCCACTCAGGTTGCTTAATTTATCACCAGTGGGTTTCTTTTTGTGGGGGGGGTCAGGAAATTAAATGTGTAAGATATCAAAGTTAATAGTTCAATGGTCCTAGTATCACGAGCAGTTAACACAGCAGTCACTGTCTGTGATACGCCGGACGTTCTTGAAAAGGTTTAGAGGTCAATGCAAGGGCGCAGTGAATTTTGTGTTCATGTAAATGGTTATAATTTTGAGCACCTATTTTGAAATTGTACTTTACCTAGTGGGAATAAAAGTCACTTCGATACTACTTGACTATAATATTTCTTTGTGTTCACTTCACTTGTCCTCTTTGTCTACGTAGATGACTTTTGCGGACATGCGTTCCTATGTGAAATCGATTTCCTGAAGTATTCCTTACCTCCCCATGAAAATTAATTCACCATTTATATATCTTTAATGAATTGAAAATGCTGCTGACAAACTATAAGTCATTTTTCTATTGTCGTGGTAACATATAAAAGAATGTATAATGATAATATTTGTTAAAAATTTCTACATTCAATTGATCATTTAAA
The DNA here is from genome assembly GCA_026289955.1 of Argiope argentata. Taxonomy (NCBI): domain Eukaryota; kingdom Metazoa; phylum Arthropoda; class Arachnida; order Araneae; family Araneidae; genus Argiope; species Argiope argentata. The sequence goes on along the minus strand of JAOUZG010030345.1, from coordinate 2,153,431 downwards.
AATTTTTTAATGGTTTTTTTTAAACAGGCCATTTACAGATTTTGATCAAAATGAATTTTATTGTACCTTAAAGAATTCATATTGCACGCGAATGAGTTAATACGAATTGTGTCGCGCTCATAGTCTGAAAAAACATTATGTGACGTCAGTGTTTTGCAAACTATTTCAAAATATGGAAATATCTGCACATTTAAGCAATTACGATGAGGGCAAGTAAATTAATGCATAGAGAAAATAACTTAAAAATACTATTTCCATTAAAATTAGTGCTTTATTAATATTCATCTATCTAGCGATCCTGATATTGACACAGTTTTTTCTAAATATTAACATAGTCTATGATATTATCTTTAAATATATAATGTAATAATTAATAGAAAATATTTTACTCAAGAAATAAAAAAAAAATCTTTTGCTAATTCGTACAGTTATTTGTACTCGAAAAAAGTTAGAAATAAAAGCATTTTTATTAATTTTTTATCATTTTATGTTAACGATTAATTACGTGTAACAGCATTTTTTACATACACTTTTATCTAAATCAAGTGGCAATATAAAACAAGAAGTTGATCATAACCATTTTGAAATGAATTTCCATGGAAAGATTCTATTTATCGCATAACAATGTTACTGAAGTCGCCTTTTTTTCAAACCATGTTTCATGATATCTTTGATACATATTTATTCGTGTATATGTGTGTGTCCGACAGAGAGAGCGAGAGAGATAGAGAGAGATAGAGACAGACAGACAGATATAGATATAGATAGATAAAAGTTGAAATAGAGTACACGAATCTCTGCTAAATCTTTCTGTAAAACTCGCTTTGTAGCAATGTTGCCTTCCCTACTGAAAAACAAAATAGATTAAATCGTAGAGTTTATTAATATAAGAATTTTTAAGCTTATCTGGATTTTTCAGCGCTCAATTTTCACACTCGGTTTTAAATGGGAGAAGGGATTAAAAATATTTTAACTTAGAAAATAAGAAGTTTATTCACATATTTTAACGATTTCATATGCTTCATTCTTTCTAATGGAATAAAAATTGGAACCTTCTGACCCATGATCAATTGATGTCTTAGCTCTGATTCTCCAAAGCCATTGGCTACTTAGAAAGTTCCCGAAAATTTGGTGGTGATTCGGATAAAGCAATAATCTTGATATTTCAGTATCCAAGGAATTAAGAGAAATTATTAAAAGTGCATTTATGCATGGGATTTAAATCTCAAAAGAAATTATAATTCAGTTTTTTATACATGTGACAACATATAATAAAAAACGGAGCTTCCACAATAATATTCAGAGAAAATAGGCTTGCAATTGCTGGTGAATTGAGAGAAGCATTGTCAATTACCGGCTAGCTGTCACTGCCTAACACAACAGTTAAACAGATAAAAAAATGCTACTAATAAAAAAATGTTTATTTTTCGCCTACGGATTTTTGTTGACGTCAGAAAACCTCATTCCCAAAACAACATCATATTCTGACATGATAAAAAGATGAAAATGAAAATTGCTATGCATATTTCAATGTATCATGTCAGAACATCATTTCTTGAACGGCCAAGCACCACGTGCTCGTGCAAGTTAAATTATATTTTAATCATTTTAATGGTTTCATCGAATGAGTCACTTTAGTATCGCAAACGATAAAAAAAAACTTTGGCTCGCATTGATTATTAAAAAAAAATATCCCTTTTTATATTTATTTCATTTCACATAATAAAGTGCTCAAAACGACATTTTTCTAAGTTTTATTTGCTGTAGTCATTAACCAATTTTTTAAAAATCAGAGCTTTTATAAATGGGATGGCACCACGTTATTAAAAGCTGATTTTTTGAGATGCTCAGGGAGATAATAAAATTTTTATTTTTCACCTATGGATTTTTTTGATGTCAGGCAACCTCACTCCCAAAACAATATGTTCTGACAAGATAAGAAGGTAACATATTTGAAAAAAAAATCATTGACCAGAAGCACCTTGAATTGGAAAATTCTAAAGGATGTAGTAGTATCAATGCATAACTTTAAAACATATAACTTTAAACATCAAATGGAACTTGTCAGGTATGGCTTATAATGAACAATTATTTTAAATCTTGAATTAAAACTAAGCAAAGTTTTTATGATTTTCATCAAGAACTTCCGAAGTATCATTAAATGAATACAAGTTTAAGACCATTTAAAAATTTAAAACGTTCACTTAAATAATGACTATTTAGCTGCTGAGAATTATTTGAATTGAGAATTTTTTAATACTATTTTCAATGCATAATGTTGTACATATTTTCAAAATGCAATTAAATACAAATAATTTTTTTATAGTTTATACAAATATTTATTGTTTGTTATCCTGTCACAACATGATGTTATTTATTGTTTGTTATCATGTCACAACATG
>JAOUZG010030345.1:2128238-2151019 GCA_026289955.1 Argiope argentata | reverse complement strand
ATTGTTTGTTATCATGTCACAACATGATGTTATTTATTGTTTGTTATGTCACAACATGTTCTTTATTGTTTGTTATCATGTCACAACATGTTATTTATTGTTTGTTATCATGTCACAACATGACGTCATTTTGGGACGAGGTTGACCAAAATCCGTAGGCAAAGAATAAAAATTTCATTATCTGCACGAGCATCTCAAAAAATCAGCTTTTAACAACGTGCTGCTATTGCATGTACAAAAGCTCTGATTTAAAAAATAAGTTAATGACTGCAGCAAATAAAACCTAGAAAAATGTCACTTTGAGCACGTGATTATATGAAACGAAATAAATAGGAAATGTGATATTTTTTTAAACAATAAATGCGAGACAAAGTGTTTTTGAATCGTTTGCAATACTAAAGTGACTCATTCAATGAAACAATGTAAAATGAATAAAAATATCATTTAACTTGCACGAGCACGTGGTGCTGGGCCGTTCAAGAAATTATGTTCTGACATGACGCATTGAAATATGCATAGCAGATTTCATTTCAATCTTTTTTTCTTCTATTGTTATCACTTAAAGAATGAAAATTCTGATTACTATTTTGAAAATTCCTCAATAATGTTATAAAATTTTTTTTTCATTTATGTTTTCATAGCAACAGAAAACTTTAAGATAATATTTTATAATAAATGTATAATATCTTGAAGAGATTGTTGCAAATGTTATTCTTATAACTTTTATTAAGGTGTCTTAATCCTATAAGCATATTGACGGATATATAAACAGAACTCAAATAAAATATTAATTAATAAAAAATATAATAGAATCAATTTAATTTTGGAATGTATAGTAGATTTTACTTGAGGAGAAGAATGCGAAGAATCACATCACATATTGCAATGTTTAATCAGATTTTTAAAAGAATAATCCACCCATATATTTCTAAGGGATGCAACAGGTGCAAGACTTAAAATAAATGTGTATTCTAGATCTAAATTTAAATATATTTAATCTAAAGAACAAAGAGTGTCAGTCTATATGAAAGAGAGCAAATGCAAATAAAATCAACCAATGTTCCTTCGCTAACATGGTAATCGCTAAATGTGATTAACGTATATTAAAAAAATACATAGAAATCTTTAAACTATCACAATTCCTTAAAGAAAATACTGAAAAATTACTGACATCTTTGTTAAAACTTTCACAGAGAGTTAATGATACATTAGTTAATTTTCAAAGCTCAAGTAAATTAATAGTTAAAATTCAATATTTCAAAGCATTGAAGGGGAAAGATTATACTATAACTCTTTTAAATAGAATCAGTCATTGTCACAACGTACTTTGAATAAGAATTTGTCATTAGATATATAATAAAAGACCATATCAATGACAGTTCGGTATTATTCATAGCATATTTATTTGCAATTCAGAAATTACAATAACATAATAGTTTCAGCTAAAGCCATTGGAAGTGGTCTCTCTAAAACTTTCTCGCATACTCTAATAATGGTGTTATTCCAGAAAACACCTTATATGGCAGTGGTGAACAATACATAGAAATTTTTAGCTTTAGCTGTGAATTTTTCATTTTTACGGAATCTATTTTCTTGTCCTTGGTAAGTGCTTTTGGCTTTTTTAAATCCAATATTAAAATCCCTATTTAAATTTTGATCAATAAATGTCAGACATCGAACGATAATCATGGGGTGGATCGATTAGATTTCTAATTGATCATGGAGTACTGTTACAATTGGATTAAGTTCACCAATTTTTTAGAGTATCAATTAATATAACGCATTTTTTATAATAAATCCTTTTAACCCTTCAAGTTACTAATTTTTTTATTCCTTCATATTTTTATTCATACTGTACATTACGATGTTCCTTAATCCATTTTTGTTGTACTTCAGGTTTTCTTCTCTCTAATTTTATCATTTAGTGTTATATTTATGCATGTGTATTTTGTCTTTTGTATGTTTCTTTCTAAGAAATTACTGTGTAATGTTTTTTTAAATAAAGTCCACCTACATCTAAACCAAGCCGGAAAGGGGCCATTTGAGCCCTAGAAATGGAGGTGTAATGTGATGTGGTGTTGTGTGAAGTGTTAATTGGTGGATAGAACAGGAACGTCTTTTAATGCCTCTTCTAATTAATGCTCATTACTCTAAATAACAAGCGGGTTATAATTGCAGGGGCATGAAGCGGTGTTGTGTGCTCAAGTATCAGAATACAAGTAAATTTGATAGCTCCAGAAGATAGTTGAATAGATAAAATTTCAGGGACACAAGCGAAATGCATTCGAAATGTAGACCTTTTTCAAATTTTGAACCAAATTTGTCAAATTGTTGAGCGTCTGTCGGTCTGTATTTTCATACGCGCAGAAGCGTGATGATTTCAAGAGGCAATAATTTAAATTTGTGAAATTTGTTATGTGATATTATGATTACAGTTGAAATTCTGTGTCAAATTTGGGTTTCAGTAGGCTTGAAAACAGATATATAAATACATGTTCTATTTAGATACCTGTAGTTTAGTCGCATGTTAGAGATAAAACGCCAAATATGGCTTGACAAATTCTGTAAAAATGCTTGATTTTTGCCAAATTTTTTTAAAGCCATTTCGTAACTGTTGTTCAATATCATGCAACCTTATTCAAAATTCACAATTTTGTCTGGTTAGAGGGAGATAACTGTATTGGAGAGTATTCATGAGATTTGTGATGAGATCCCCTCCGTTGGTTTAAAAAAGTGCTAATGGAATTCGTATACGCTTTCACGATGAATCTTTAAAAAAATTAGATAACGATTGTCTTTTTTACAAGACTATTGTTGTCACCTTATAATTTTAAATCAACAACGATAAACTGTGTTTATTTTAACGCTTTTTACTTTATCGCATACAAAATATAGAGAAAGTGTTGTAACCTTCAAAAAATTCCAACGCCAGATTTTGGCGAATATCTGCATTTTAGACATTAGACGAACATTAAATGAAATAAATAATCGGCACACTTGTGATATTCTTCAAAGAATTTTCAGAAGCTTTTACCTAGCGTTTAGAAGTGAAGTATTTTTCCGGGCAAATTGAAATGAGCAAAACATTGGATATTTGTGTAGAGAAGCTCAAACAAAAGCTTTTAAGTGTCTTGACATAAGTTGAATGTTGACGTAGATTCTCATGGTTTCTCTCTCAATCTCTTTCAACAACTTTAATATCATGATCAAAAACTTTATCATGTGAGAACATGATGTTGTTTTAATTAGGAGATTTTGGCGTCTCCGAAATTTGAAGGCAAGAAATATTCATTTTTTAATTAGTAGATACTGAATCACCTGACCCACAGCATTTGAAATTTGTTTTGTCAGGTATTGTTTGATATATTTTTTAAAGTTTATGATCAATTGCTTTTTTTCGTTTCTATGAAATGACGTCATCTTCCAGTTTGTTTACGATTTCTTACTTTTCAAATAAATCTCGTGCTCGGAAATGTATCGTTTTTTTTCTCGAATTCTCTTTCATTAACTTATTTAGACAAACACGTTTTTATAGAATGTCCGTCCGCCCGTCTGTGACAAAAATAATTCGAATGTGCAAAGAAATAGATGGTTGAAATTTGGTGTACAGACTTTACATTGCACGTGTTTCAAATTTTATATTTTTCAAAATCTTTTTAAAATTTTTAGCGAAGTCTATTCAGAAAAAAAATCTGTCTGTCTGGGTGTTCAAATATAAGTCACATGACTACATGGCGAAAAGAGAAAAAATTCATAAAATTCAATATAAATATTTAACATCTGTAGAGTAACCAACTGTAAAATTTTGAGTCAAATCCAACGAAGAGTTGATCATTTGTTGATCTGTACTCTCCGAGACTCATAAAAGAGGTAACTCAAAAACGAAAATTTTTGTTTCAGTCTGTTTGAAAAAACGAGGTTGAAATACAAAATCGATTTTCGGATACTATTAATTGCATACCAAATTTTGGATTCTATTAATTGCATATCAAATTTCGGATACTATTAATTGCATGAGCTGTTTGAAGTTCAAATGGGAAGTGGCTTTGGCTAACTAATTTAACTATCGAAGAGAAACTGAAGACTTATGCTGATTCGCATAAACAGTTTTTTAATGTCAATTGGCAATTAAAAAATTCTGAAAAATTATTATAAAAACAAAAACGAAAAAGTAGAGACGAGGGCAGAAATAAAAGTAAGCAAGTAATAAAAAAACCGTTTTTAAAAATAAATTCCTAATTAGGTTAACAAAGAAATTTTTTTAACTTTAGTTACTTTTTATTAAAGAATTACAATTAATATACATATGAGAAGAATAACAATACTAAGCGGCAAAATAAAAAGCGAATTTCCTGTCAATTTTTCATTCTCCTTTCTATATATGTTGTTGAATTATTATTTTTGTTTGTTAATATTTATTACCCATTTTTTTTCGTTTCTAATTTATGAAGTTGATGGTGATCTCACTCATATAGAGAATCTTCGGCTGGCTGATTCGAACTCGTAGCAATAGGGATAGGAATACAACGCCATACCACCCGGCTATCCTAGCCTAACAATTACAATTACTATTAATAATTGATAAGAATTATTATTTTCAACGCTAGTTGGGGATTCAAAGTCAATTGTGGAAACGCAAAAGGCGTAAATTTCCTACACCAGTTGGGGTAAAGCAATACAGATGAAATATTTTTAATTTTCTTTATTATATGTTATTTTAATTCGAAAGTACTTCAAAACAAAAAATCGATTATTTAACAACGTTTAATTTTAAATGTATTAAACATTATGAAAATAAACAGAACCGTTTCAAATAAACAGCCGAAAACTGTTAAGCCTTACCTCATTACTGTGGGGGAAAACAAACTGAATTCGTTACCTATTTGGTGGTGGGTAAATGTAGATTTTTAGCGAAAAAATTAGTTTTTAATTAATTAATAAAAATTATTGAATTTATATTAAAAAAACTGTATTAACATCAAATATCATCTATTACAAGATTTAAAAAAATTACTTGATCTTGATTGGATGAATAAGAAGTATTTTATTAACGATTTTAAATTTGAGAGGGAGAGCTAATAATAGGAATTGAAAAAATACAAAAAATGCTATGTACAAACACAAAAATAATAGAAAATAAAGATATGTATTCATAATGCTACTCTTGTGAATAGGGTTCTTGGAATCTAAACAGATCTTGGTTTTCTTCGAGATGACGAATCATTCTTCGAATTTTCATCCTGAGTCCTTGGGAGGAGACATCACTACAGAACTAAACTCGTTCTAGTTTAGAAGTTGGCTTGATCATTTTTGGAAGGAAGAAGTCAGCATACATTCTGTTGCGTAGTGGATCGACGTGGCATCAAGATTTGATTAAGAGCAGAATGCAATAGGAATCAGATTTAAATCTCGAAGACATGATGGGAATGGCCCTTGGAAGGACAGACAACTTCCTTCGGATTTTGTTGACAAATTTATAAAAATTTACAAATTTTCTATAATGTATACATGCCAAATTTCATCCATCCTGCTGAAAGCAATTTTGTGTTATCTTTCTCACATAACATAACGTCATCCTGCATCTCTGTTGCTTATAACACTGAGTTATCTAACTAGCTGAATAAGGACAAGATAGAAAAAAGGAGCAAAAAGACATAACTATAAAAATGTGTTTTTCGAACATGGGTATATTTTAAACTTAGAAATTTGACAAAATTTCGTGATAATTTTTTATGATGTGAGAACATGATATTGGTTTGGTTATGGGTTTATTATAAAAAAACTTAAGCAAGACATAATCGTTTATTCATTGGTAGATAGCGAGTCACCTGATCCATGACATTTGAGGTTTGTTTTGCCAGTATTGTTTGAGATATTTAATTAAATTTATTATCAATTGCTATTTTGTCATTTATATGAAATGACATCATCTTCCCCCTTTTTTACGATTTCTTTTAAATAATTAATCTCACGCTCAAAAGATTGTCGGGTTTTTTTGGAATGTTCTTTTAGTTTTAACTATTAAAATTTTGTAAAACGTGACTTATATTTATTCTTTAATGATATTATGTGCGCATTCTTACTAGTTGTATTTCTCGAAATACTGTAAATATTGGAATATAATTTTAATATCAATCTGAATTACGTTCATTGGATTTTGCAACATATACAATTCCAGTAATAGTGAACTTTTCGTCGAAATTGCATTTTTTTTAAATCTCAAAATCGGTCGAGCTCCAAAACTTTCTTTGCCAGCTAGAAAAATCGAAAATGAAAGTTTAAAAAAACTATTATCAGATAGAGAGAGAAATTTCGTAATCTTTTTCAAACCGGTTTAAAATGGTTAATGACTTAAATTAATTATGACACACAATCACTTAAAATTAATAATGTTCTCACATAATAAGTTGAAATTTGTGACTGTAGATTTCCTTTTAATTTTTATTTATGATTATATAAGTGAAACAATGAAAGCTATATATGCAGATCTTACAATTTATATTTTTCGATCACACATAATTTTTTTGTTGTTATTATTATGCAAATATTTATTTGCATCTATTAAATAAAATCTTAAAGTGATTAATTAATAAGTTTATTACCAATAAATGTCATGAAAGGGTTTACCACAAAGACGCTGCTACTCAAATATAAAGCACACGCAATCATCACTCGGATCATTATGACTAAGTGCTTCCAACACGCCATTACCTTAATGGCATACTCAAACAGACGTAGTCGTCAGTTTACGGGACAATAACTTCATTGATTCAGACTAAGTTAGTTCCGGCAGCCACGGTAAACAGGACAATGTCCCTTCTGCAGCTCCACTTACATTTTGCAGGACAGAAGATATGTCCGTCATCAGAGAATGCATTCCATAAGACTTAATTGTGCTCTGAAACGAAGGGTTTGACAAGATTCTGTGGACTGTTTAAAGCAAATTATTGGATTTGGATGAAAATATCGGCAAAATGATGTCACATAGGTTATGCTTCAATAGTAGCAAAGGCTATTAAATCAAATTATTATTTGATAGTATCGTTACCATCAAAATTAAATTGTTTTTTAAAAAGCAAAGAAATCATCTGCTATGCATATTTCAATGTATCATGTTAGAACATCATTTCTTTAACGGCCAAGCACCACGTGCTCGTGCAAGTTAAATTATATTTTTATTCACTTTAATCGTTTCATTAAATGAATCACTTTAGTATTGCAAACGATCCAAAAGACATGATCTCGTATTTATTGTTTTAAAAAATATCACATTTTTTTTTCATTTCATATAATCTTGTGCTCAAAATGACAATTTTCTAGGTTTTATTTGCTGTATTCATTAAATCATTTTTTTAAATCAGAGCTTTTGTAAATGCGATGGGAACACGTTATTAAAAGCTGATTTTTTGAAATGCCCGTTGAGATAATAAAATTTTATTTTTAGCCTACGCATTTTTGTTGACGCCAGGAAACCTCATTCCCAAAACAATATCATGTTCAGACATGATAATAAATATATTTTGAAATTTAATGTGAATTTTAAAAAATTTCATAATTTTATTGAAGGATTCACATTGTTAATTCTGATATTACTTGGAGTAAGTTTAAAAGAAATTCACATTTTTCTCTCTTTTTCCTACCAGCTTTCTGTGTCTACACAAAATGGATTTTTGATCTCTATGATCTTTTTTTTTATTGAATCCCAATCAACGCATTAACTAATACAGCCTTTTGAACAGAAAAGTTTTGTGATGCCTATTCCTAAGTGGGCTATTTATGATCATTATCAAATTATCCTGGAACGTATTTTCGAATATTTCTATCAACAGTCAGTCTGGTGATTCGAATCAATAAAATAAACTGTAATATTTTTATCTATACCGATTCAGCTGAGTACTTGAGTTATGAGTGTTCTGTACTTGTGAAGTATTCCTATATTTCAAAGCACTCAACATGCTATCACTTTTGTACACATACCTTTTCGCACTTACTATCGCTTACATTAATTGTTGTGCTTAATTGTACGATAATTTACAGTCCTTTTAGAATTTAATAAATGCGTCTTGTTATAAAACTGACACATTGATTATTGGTTTTCAATAACTGCAAACTTAATTTTTCATGGTTTTATAGAAACTATTAGTAAAAAAAAGAATTTATTTCAAAGCTGTTTCCTTTTAGTTTTCACTGTTTAATGGAAATATTTGAAATTCGGTATTTAACACAGTCGCTGGAACAAATTGAAGTTCTTTTAATAGCTGCATGTAACGTAATATGAATAAAGATTTGGAATTCCGGCTTTCTAGCACAGATGTAACACGTCTTTCTCATGTTCTGGGAGTCCCGAGTTCGGGCATGGTTGTTCTCCTGTGTGTTATCTGTGATATTTTGTGCTTGTGTCCCACCCTTGTAAAAAGGGGCTGTACAAGTGACTGTGGAGAGTGTGTAGCCAAGTCGTACTCTTGGCCCTAGTTGAAGTTACTTGAAACAAGAGACGCTCTTTTCGGCTTAAAATCTGCTGATATAATCAGCGAGGCTTATCCATAGCAAGTGCAATTAAATAATGTGACGAGTAAAGGTAGCGATACGAACCCTTGGCACTAGGACCATAACCGAGTAACACGCCCACAATACAAAAGTCGACTTCGGTATCGTAGATGTTATATGGCTTATGAAGTTAGCGCCCACCAGTGAGTCGAAGGAGACGAACGATTTTTATAGCGCCAAGTGTTATGGCGAGCTGTTGCTTTCTTGCGTCAAGTGAGTCACACGGCTTTGTTTTTACGGTGGGTAGATGGCGCAATGATTGTTGTAGGAGTTTGCGTTGTCAAGGTCGCCAATGGAGCGATTGAAGGTCATGATAAGAACCTGCGGCGCTAGTACCTGTAGCCGAGTAATATGAACATAATACAAAAGTCGCCTTCGTTATCGTAGATCTGGCTCATATATTATCTGGCTCATAAGGCTAACGCTAGAACAACAGGATTTGGAATAGCAAAAACTGAAAGAATTCATAATTGCCTAAAGATCTTATTTGGAAAGTTTCATTAAAACTTGAGTAATTGGGAGCGCTGTAGTAATAACAGTATATTGTAGCATAGTTTTTTAAACTCCAGCGAAAAAAAATTCAAAATTCCAAAAAAAAAAAAAACACAAAAATCAAATTGAAATTGAAATTATTTTCCAAAATTGAAAATTTCTCTATAATCTTCAACACCACACCAGCAGAAAGATATTTGGCTTCGGCAGATTTAATGTGGACCAAACTCTCTGTCATGGAATTTCTTCGATGGTATCAATTATCAAACTTGAGACACTCGGTCCGAATCTGAGACCATATCGCTAGACCATCGGGAAAGTTCTAGAACAATACGATATAGAACAAACTTATCAGTTCCGATATTCTTATTTCGTTATCTTACATCTATGGTAAGTTTGGTAAATGAAAACTCGAGCTTATATTTAATGTCAAGGATCTGAAAAAATTCATTCCTTAGCATATGATTCTCAAAAAAAGGAAAAGTTCTTATTCCAATATGATAGCACTAAATTAAAAAAAAACAATAAAAAGGCAAAGAGCAAATTTCTCTAAACTCCGTGTTCCCCAATCAAAAAACAAATACCCAATCGGGGAAGTGTATCAAAATAACTGGAATCTTCTCTCTCCAAATCCACTGTCATTCATGGGAAACCACAATAAAATTGTAGGAATCACCGAAAGAAAGATAAATACCGAAACTCAAGAGCAGAAACTTCCCCCAACTAATAATATGACTTCCGCTAGGCTGTATTATGGCTGACAAGTACTTCAAAGAAATCTCTCAGCTATAACAAATACAGTAGTCATCAAAGATCAACCCTAAAACCCCCTTGAGGTGCGTTGGTTGAACTCTGGAGATATAGATCGAGCTCTAGAGGAAGCTCTTTTTGGGGTTCTAAAAGTATATTTCCGCTTAACGACTCCATTTGCCGTTTTCAACGATCTCTTTAAAGTGTTGCCAGTCAGGTTGTTAAAGTTTCAACTTCCTAATATCAATTTAATTACCTATTAAAGTGCCTTGCAAATGAACTTTAAAGTCTTCCTTTATTATCATTTTTAGCACTAGGCCTAGTGGAAGCGAGTTGATTAGAACTCTTTTTTCCTTAAATGAAGCAATCTGAAAATAAGATAACAGAAGGGTTTCAGGAAGATTTTATATTGTTTATGAAAATTAGAAGGATAAAGTATACGCCTTTTAATTTAATATCTAAAAAAATAAATTTAAATTTTTGGGAAAAAATTATTTTTAAAATAAAAGGAGATTGTGAAAAGAGAATTCTAATGTTATTAAAAAACGCTATTGATAAGCGGTACAAAAAATCATAAGGTAAAAATTTTAAATTTTATCTTATTACTTGATTATAAAACTGTTATTTATAAAGTGAAATAATATTCTTTGACAAATGTTGTGTTTCGGAATTTAATAATTTCTTCAGTTTTGCTAACTAAAGTCGAGATTTTAAAATAATCGATTTAAAGAGTGTTGGATGCATTTGTAATTTTAATAATGGCTGTCTTTATTTTATTAGCTCTGTTCTCGTGTTTTTTTACTATCATTTAAATAGGACACTGAATCTGGCAACCAATTTAATGTTCAATTTGTATTATGTTCTTGGCAACGGCTGTTATTCATTTATTTTTCGTAGGCTTGAGCCGCAATCTGCTGCAGTTATTCTGTAAAACTCTTCTAAAATTATATTTGGCAGATTTTTGATTGTTTTTACATTAGTTTGATTTTCGCGACCATCTGTGAATATGCGTTAACCACAATTAAGGATATGTTTAGAAATTCATTATGCGAGAAACTGCATACAATAATATTAAAGCAAAGACATTCTCTAGACCAAATTATGCGTTTTATTCCATTTTCACCATGTACTTTCAAATATTGTGGAATATATAAGTTTTATTTCTTTTTAATTTTTTTTGATACTTACGTATTAGACCGTCCAGTTTTATCGTCAAATTTGAAGTCGTCGCCAATGAGTTACCAAACCAACAATTATGGCAATCCGGCAATGGAGTAATAAGTTGATATTTATCGCCAAATTAAAATCCGTCGCCAATGAGTTACTAAACTATTGATGACCGTGTGCGAAGACGGTTTAATATGGAATTTTTTTTCCTGCTCCCACACGAAATGATCATAAAATTCTTCCACAATGGAATATTTCTATAAAAAAACGCATTTGGCATCCGTATTTGCAAATTATTTAGCCAATGGCAAACCATACTTCTCAAAAGAAAAATCTCTTTCGCGTATTTTTTAATCTATACTACTAATAAAAGCAAATATGCGGGTGCATACGTATATGGGCGTTGGATGTCATTAAGTCAAACCGTTTGAACTAAAGCAGTCAAATTGAAATATATAATCTTTGGAATGTCGGAATGTGCCCTTCTTAGAAATTAAATTTAATTATTTTGGAGGTTATAATATCCGAAACAAATATACCAAAAAAAACCCCCAATTTTTATATTCTTTTATTATTTTAAAATTTACTTTTCAATTATACAATTTTTTGCAATTTAATGTTTTCTTTATTTTTTAATTAATTTTGTAAAAATTTTAAGAATACTTTACTATGCATTTCATTATTGAAATGAAATGCAAAGTGATGTGTTTTTTACTACTTACGATTTTTTTCTCATTGTTGGTTATGAAAGTGCATAATTATGACTTATTTATCTAAGATATACTTTAAATATCTGTTTTTGAAATTTGTTCTACTAACGATTAAGTTTTAACTTCATATGTAAGCAATGAAGAATTTTCTTTCGAAGTGCATCCATTATTAAGCTTTGTTAAATGTTGATGGAATATAAAAGGTTGAATAAAAATGTTTATTATCTTTTGTTTCGCTTAAAAATTTCTTTCTTCTTTTAATGTACTTAACATTTAGTCGAATCAGAAATCTTTACTGTACAGTCTTTTTTCATTGATTTTCACATTCAGATTTTTAGGACAAGAGTTTTTTTTTGAATTGAATCTGAAGATCTATGAAAATGACTCATCAAAAATGTCAAAATGTTAGAAACGAGAAATCCATACTCAAGATCATACGAATAAATCATTTAACACCTCAGAAGCTAAAAATGTCATGACAGTAATTTTTTTTATTAACAGTTGGTGTGGGAAAATCCTAATCTACTAAGTATATGTAGTTCTAAGACCTTCCACACCTTTATTTTGTGGCAAAAAGTGATGATATATTTTTTAAATATATAATTGAAATGTTTTACCAAATAAACTTTAAAAAAACTTAAGTTGATAAGATTCGTCGGAATTTTTAATGGCTAGACAAATGAAATTTGTATACGTTCCTGATGTTAAAATCATATATTTATTAGGTGGTAAGAAAAAAGCCTGCTGCATAGTTTTCTTCATTATATTTCAAAGCATAAATCGCGCATTTCTATATTCCTATACACGGAAAGTAGAGAAGGGCCATGGAGGACCCTAATTCTTTTAGATTTACTGTAATCTTTGAGGATTTGCCCCCTCCTTCCTTAATCTTGTTTCACCAATAACAATTAAATCTTCAGGGATACAGAAGTAAAAGCACTTGTTTATTTTTACAGCTTTACGATGATGTGCCAATTCGGCATTCACGATCCAGGAGCAATCTGAAAATCTCCAGTTAAGCCGAGTATGCAACCATATTGGCAAAGTTTTGGCCTCTTATAAGAACTTGTAGACCTTAGCGTAATCTGGAAACCTCCAAATAAAGCCAGAAATCAATCCTTTCAGTATATTATTTATAAGGAAATTTGGCAATAATAATGAAAACTGAAAGTAACCCAATAAACTCAAGGGTCTTAATAAGGAATAGAAGCAGAAGGGAATATAAGTAAAGAAGATTGATTGTTTACATGCATGAGAAAGTCTATGTGTGGATATTCGTGTTAGTTTTCATTGTACTGCAAATTTGAAGACATCTGCCGAACTGTTTAAAAGAAATTCAAACGAGAATATTCCTACTAACCAGATATTACTTATGCCTATCCAAAATAAATTATTGTTGTGGATGATAATACCAGATAGGCTGGTTTCCTAAAACTTTCTTGCACACTTTCTAATAAATTCGCCATGCCAGAGAACGTCTTGCACGATATTGGCGTTCAAAAGTTACGAAACATTAACTTTCGAACTGAGTTAAGCATTTTTACTGAATCCGCCGTGTGGATTTAGGCGAGTTATTTGGCGATTAATTCCAGAGAGATGGTTAATAGCATCCAAAAACAGAATATTTGTTTTCAGAATTTTCGTTTCCAAATCGATCGAAACCAAAATTTTGTACACAAAATCACATAGCAGTTTTGATACATTTGTCACTCCCTTTTTAACTCATCTCGTTTACATGCGTGTGAAGACATACACTAATGAACAACCATCCCATAGTTGGACATGACTCAAAATTAGATAGGAATTTACATTATAGATGTTAAAACTTTGCTCCGAGTTTCATCTATATAGTTCTTTTCATTTAATAGTTATCGAGTTAATTTCAAGAAACATAGACAAAATTCATATGAACAGATTTTACGTAAAATTTGATAAAATTTATACAAATTTAGTGACAGGATCTTATACCTTATTTCAATCGTCTGGCTCAATCAGTTTTTGAGTCATCTACGCCACATACACACAATATAGCATCATGCCCCTTGTGAAGAATTTGGTCTGGCAGTTATCAGAACGGCCGATAGATGTCAGTTCAGTATTTACATTAATATGACTGACATTCCTTGGCGTTGTAAACTGAGCTTCGTCGACGAGAGTTCACGTGAACGTGATGTGTTGTGATTGGGAGTGTTAAGAATGAAAGCCATGGATGCTTAGTATGCATATGCCTTGTTATGTATAAATTTTCTCATTGTTTTCATGTTTTGTGAATGTTTTATTCAGTGTGTTTGTTAGACTGTAATTGTTATAAATAAACAAATTTAAAAGGCACATTTGGAGTAATCATTCGTCTAAATTTTGATGACATCACATCCTGCAACTTTAACTCGCTGGTTATTTAAGCAGTGTAAGGAGTATGAAGTGGGAGATACATTGAAAGACCCTTCTGTTCTAATCTATCATTGTGACTATTGTTTGACGTCTGACATTTATTGGTTAAAATTTGATAAATTTTAATACTGGATAAAGGAAAGCCGATAGAAATGATTTGTTTAAAATTCAAATGGAATTTGGCTTTGGATTATCAAGCCAAGTATCAGATACACATTGAAAACTTATGCTAATTCATATAAACAGATTTGCAGTTCGTTATTAAAAAATTCAGAAAAATTATTTTAAAAAATAAAATAAAAATTAAAGACGAGGGCAGAAACGATAAAAAAAGGATTAAAATGAAAACTGCTATGCATATTTCAATGTATCATGCCAGAAGATAATTTCTTGAACGGCCAAGCACTACATGCGCATGCAAGTTAAATTATATTTTTATTCATTTTAATTGTTTCATTGAAATTAGTAATTTTAGTATTGCAAACAATCAAACAAACTTTGTCTAGCATCGATTGTTTTAAAAAATATCACATTTCCTTTTTACTTCATTTCATATAATCACGGGTTTAAAATGACATTTTTCTAGATTTTATTTGCTGTAGTCATTTTTTTAATCAGAGCTTTTGTAAATGCGATGGCAACGCGTTATTAAAATCTGATTTTGTGAAATGCTCGTGCAGGTAATAACATTTCAATTTTTTTGCCTACGGATTGTTTTATTTTTCGCCTACTGATTTTTGTAGACGCCAGAAACCACATTTTCCAAAATAATATGTTCTGACTTGATAAAAAGAACAGCACAAAAAATACAAATACCAATCGATTTATAGTTCTTTATAGTTCTACTTTAAGTTTGAGATCTCCGTAAATTTGAGAAAGGCATTTTTTTTGCATAGTAAATGACGATCGGTTTAGATGGTGTTCTTGAAATCAAAACAGATCGTCACATTTTCCAAGCAAAAAAAAAAGCATCTTTCAAATTTAGGGAGGTCTCAAACTTGAAGTTTCTAAAAAAGCACGAGTTTGAGTATTTTAACGATATAATAATTATATTTTCTCTATATTATGCATACGGGGAAGTAAAAACATGAGATATGCAGGTCTGATTATTAAGTAAACGCATTTAATTTAATGTTATAAAAATTTACAGCACATTGCATCGATCTCATTTCGAAATAGTTCCATCTTTCCATTATAGCACATCCAGATTGCCGCATCGGGGTGATGTATTGAGTATTATGTATGAAACTCCCCCCGCTTATTTCCTGTCACTCGAATCTTCACTTCCTTTCAGTTCGATATCGTGGGGAATGAAACTTCCGACTCATTAGGATCCCAATAATAAGCTTAAGCAACCCCTCACAACAGAATAGGTCGCGAATGAATCGCTTTTAATTGGCTACGGGGTGTTAAAGGCGCGCACACCCACCAGAAAGGAAGCTACGGTTGCAGCGAGGGAGAAACAGAGGGAAAGAGGAGATCGAAACGATCGATATTTGCTCCTATTTGGGCAACAGGATCACGTGGTTAGTGCCTCGAACGCGCTTTCCAGGTTTAGGTGGAATAGTTTTGTGTGTCACGTTTTGCGGGGAGAGGAAGTTCTACATTGTTACAGTTGTTGTGCTAAATTTAGCGAGTATTTCTATTTTTGGCTTGTGAAATTTGTTTTTCGGGAAATTAAGCGTGTGATTTGAATAAATTAGCAAGTAGACAGAAAGATTGTTCTAATTTAGGTTATTCTATTGAATCCTTTCTTCGGGGAGTTTTTTTTATACATAAAGAAATTAGAAATGTAGGTCATTTTAAAATTAATGAATTTATCCCACGGAAAGTGAAAATCTAAAATTCCTTATTTGAGAAAAAAAAATACAATTAGAAGCATATACCTGCTGGCATTCTGGCACAGAGGTAGCGAGCTTTTCTCGTGATCTATACGTCCCGGGTTTGAGTCTCGGTTAAGGTATTCTGTTTGCTATTCGGTGTTCTATCTGTATCTGTATATTAAGACAGTTAAAGGCTTTTGTTTGCGCTTCGCTACACAAATATCCGATGTTTTGCACATTTTAATTTGTTTGGAAAAATATTTCATTTCGAAATGCCAAGTAAGAGCTTCTGAACATTCTTGAAGGAATATCATAAGTGTGCCACCGTCCTGACACAGAGGTAGCGCGTCTTCCTCGTGTTCTGTGAGTCCCGGTTTGGGCCTGGTTGTTCTGTGTTCAATCTGTAAGGCGTCTTAATGTGCAACCCCCCTGCAAAAAGGGGATGTGCAAGCGAATGTGATGAGTGTGTAGCAAAGTTATACTCTTGTCGCTACTTCAAAAACAAAAGACTCTCATTCGTCTTAAAATTGCTGACGAACGTCGGCGCTCTTGTCTATGGCAAGTGCCATTGGTAACAACAACAGCAGCATACCTTAATTTGTTAAAAACATGCATTATTGGATCAAAATTATAAAATATATTGTTCATCAGATGCAAAAAATTATTCAACTATCTGACAGCTTATTAAGCAAGTCATGTTCTTAACGTTGTCTAAGATACAGCAGATGAAATTCAGCTATTAAACATAACATAATTAAAGATGCACAGTTTCTATGGAATATTCTATTTTATATTTAATATGATAAATATTTAATTTTAAGTAAAATCTAGATTGGTACTTTAAATATTGGAATAACTATAATCTTGATGTGTGTTACAGCACATGCAAAATAATGTTATTGCAGAATGTTAGTTAAAATTATTAAGCTAAGAGACCCATCAATTATTTGTGTTTTAAAATTTAAAAAAAAACCCCATTAATTCTTCATCAATAGTGATGCAATTCCTACTCATAATTCACTTATATTTAAATATGTAATTTAAAATTTAGTTCAGCAATGGATTTTACGGACAAAAATATCTTGATTACTCGTAAAAAGTTTTTTCCTTTGTGTAATTTTTAAAACATTTTTATCGACAGAAATAAATAAAAAAGAAATAACAGAAGTAAAAATCAGTAAATAACTATATATTGTATAAGTAATTTGGAGGTTATTAAATTTGTCAATCAATTGATTAAACGCATTTTATGATAATAGTTTCACTCGAACAAAACTATTATCATAAAATGCGTTTCAAAAACTAATAATCATAATGCTCTTTAATTTCTTTGATGCGTAATTTAAGTAGAGATGGCGTTGAAAAGATTATTTCTATAAAAATTATACAATATCCTTTTGTTCATATATTCAGAAACCCCCGAAAAACTTTCTTTATAAAATCTTTTGAATTTTGCTGTTGTTATTAATGACACTTACCATTGACAAGACAGATGATGCATCAGCTGATTTAAGCCAAAATAAGTATTTCTTTTTCGAAATAGCGCCAACTAAGGCCAAGAGTAAGGCTTTAGCTACATACTCATTTCATTTGCTTGCACAGCCCCTTTTTACAGGGCAACACATTCACACACCTCACAGATAGCACACAGAAGAACCATGCCCGAACCGGGACTCGAACCCGGGACCTCCAGAACGCCAGCTTGAGTTTTGTTTCTAAGATCATTCTATTTTCTCAAATTAAACATCTTTTGAAAGACAAATTCAAATGTTAAGCATATTTTGATCCAAATTCAGTAGGATTTTTTTTTTCTCAATCGATCTGCAGTTCCTGAACAACAAGATTTTTAATAGGTTAATATAAAAAGAACTTAGGTATTTTAATGATTCATATTATGTGAAAAAATGAAAATTTCTAATTATTAGTCGACATTACATAATACTAAATAAGAAAAATGCTGATTTCTTGATTCGGAAATTTGTAAATAGGTTACTCGTCTCCAACGTTTTGAACAAATTATTTGGAAAACTTCAAAACATTTCATATCATACTACTTATTAGCTTTAAAAAACCCTTCTTCTAATTTTCAAAGCACTTTTCGCTTTTTATTGATATGTCTCTGCACCTGGATTATTTAATATGCTTTTATACATATTTAAAAAACTCTGCAATAGCCGGCTTGCTGGCACAGAGGTAGCGAGTCTTCCTCGTGTACTGGGAGTCCTGGGTTCGAGTCCTGTTTAGGGAATGATTGTTCTGTGTGCTATCTGTAAAATGTGGGACTGTGCCCCCCTGTAAAAATGGCTATGCAAATGAATGTGATGAGTGTGTAGCCAAAGTCGTACTATTTCCTTGTTGACGCTATTTGAAACAAGAGACGCTCATTCTTCGGCTTAAAATCTGCATCAGCGGGGCTTGTCCATGGCAAGTGCCATAAGTAACAACAACAACTCTTCAATATATGCATTTTATAATATTTTTATAATAAATTATCCCGAATTTAGTGTTATACTTTAAAATTTAGTTTTCTTTGTGATGTGATGTTTGGGACGAATAGGTTATTTATAATAAAAAAGTTGGACGAACAGCTTATCGACGAAGGCGGTTAGTTTACAACTTTATATGATCAATACTTGGTTATTTTCAAAATTCAGATGCTTATCGTAACTTTTTTCCAAAAATAACCTCATTCCAAAATGGGGGAGTGGGTGAATTATCGATCGGTCCCATTTCACGGCGCAACTTCTGTAGAAAATCGACAACGCAACTATTTAAAGATCCTATACGTAACAAGCGAAGTAACATTCCTTTCCCAGATATTAATAAGGCGGTACACTCATTTAAACTCTTCCTTGTAACTTTGGGGAAGCGTTCTCATTGGCCGACTAATCGATACGATGGCCTGACGTCATTGATCTTGCATCGATTGTGAAATTTGGACGTCAGAGCGCGGGACACCTTGAGATCTCGATCGCGTAATTGCGATCCATTTGTCTACGGGAAACGTCCCAGAAAATTCGGAAAATGATGATTGGTCACAAAATAAGACCGCTGCCAGTGACGGATTCATTGATCCGACATCGAACTAACAGCGCTTTAATTTGGTGGATGCTATTTATAGACGCTACCCGAGGAGAGCAAAGGTTGATTGGGAATGTGCGCAGGTCACTAGCCGATTGATGTGTCTCTCGTAGGAGCGCATTTCTCAACGATTCGCGATGGAATGGCGTGCAATTTTTCATTGAAAATAACACTGCAAACTTGCTAATAATGATACAGTAACATCTATGTAATATTCATCATGGGATGTGCTGAAACAATGTAATATGTTGGAAGGGTATCAAAATATTAAAGCTGATATTTCCATGAATCAAATGAGATTGAGGTCAAAAGGGGATTAAAAAAATATTTTCCCCCCAGTTACTAAAAATGCAACAGCATTGAGGTCTCCCTTTATCAACATAATGATAAATTCATCACAGGCTAAGATATGAACATGAAACACAGGCTCTATGATTTATTGAGATTGGCAAATTATAATAACAACATTGAAAGAACTCATAATAATAGTACTGAATGAATTATTTCATGCATATATTTTTTCTTGAACTAAAATGTCTATATGTTTTTGAATAGCAAAGAAATTGGAACTGCGACTTACCGAGATTGGTAACATAATAATATTGCTGAATAAACTTAAAATAATATTACTGAAGGAGTTTATAATAACATTGCTGAATGAACTATTATTTCATACATGTATATTTTCTTAAACTAAAATATCAATACCTTTTTAAGTTGCAGTGAACTTGGACCCGTGACTTACAGAGATTGGTAACATAATAATAGTACTATTAATATAAGTTCATTCAGTACTATCATTATAAATTCATTCAAAACTATAATTATAAATTCATTCAGTACTATCATTATAAATTCATTCAATAACATTATTATAAATTATATTACTTCTTAATTAAGCTTATAAGTTCATTCAGTACTATTATTATTTCATTCAGTGCATTTATTATAAGTTCATTTACTATTATAATAAGTTAATTCAGTACTATCATTATAAATTCATTAAGTGCTATTATTATAAGTTAATTCATTACTATCCTTATAAATTCATTTAGTGCTATTATTATAAGTTAATTCAATACTATCCTTATAAATTCATTCCGTACTATTATTATAATTTCATTCAGTAAGATTAATATAAATTCATTCCATAACATTATTATAAATTATAATATTACTTCTTAATTAAGATTATAAGTTCATTAAGTACTATTATTATAAGCTCATTAAGTACTATTATTATAATAATAGTACTGAATGAATTATTTCATACATATATTTTTTCTTGAACTAAAATGTCGATACGTTTTTGAGTTGTAGTTAACTTTGATTTGTGAGTCAGAGATTAGAAAATTATAATAAAATTACAAAGTGAACTTATAAGTTCATCCAGAATTATTATTATTAGTTCATTCAGAATTATTATTATAAGTTCATTCAGTACTATTATTATATATTCATTCAGTACTATTATTAAATATTCATTCAGTACCATTATTATAAGTACATTTAGTAACTATTATTATAAATTCATTCAGTAACTATTGTTATAAATTCATTCAGTAACTATTGTTATAATTTCATTCAGTAAGATTAATATAAATTCATTCAGTACTATTATAAATTCATTCAGTAAGATTATTGTAAATCATAATATTACTTCTTAATTAAGCTTATAAGTCCATTAAGGACGGTTCTTATAAGTTCATTCAGTATTATTATTATTATTATTATTATTATTATAGTACTGAATAAATTATTTCATACATATATTTTTTCTTGAACTAAAATGTCGATACGTTTTTGAGTTTTAGTGAACTTTGATTTGTGTGTTAGAGATTAGTAAATTATAATAAAAGTACTGAAGGGAATATTATTTTATATGTATATTTTTATAATATGTTATATCTTATGATATTTTTATAATATGTTATATCTTATGATATTTTTATAATATATATCAATGATATTCAGATGTATATTATTATATTATATGCATATAAAATGATGTCATGGCTTGAGTTGCAATTAACTGAATGATCATATATCAGCATTGAAATCTGATTTAGTATTTAATATTGATTTCTAAAGTGGTTAAAAGCAAACAAACATTAATATTTGATGTGTCAGATTAATTTCCAATGCACATGCTTCATTGTATAGCAAAAGATACTCTCAATTTTATTTTTGACAAAAAATTCCTTATTACGATGAAAGTTTTTACAGCTAAAAAGATATGTCCTCTTTTTATTCTTAAATTGTAAAAAATTAACAAGACTAAGTCAATTTTAACCTTTTTTCTGCAAAACAGAAGTTAGTTTCTCATTTTTGAATAGAGCAAATTTCAATTTTCCAATACTATAATATTTAACAAAGAAGCGGCTGTATAAATGAATGAAAATATGACTTCTTTTACATTATGTCATGTAAAAATTCACAGCAGTAATAGAATTGCTAATAACTAATAAAAAAAGTAACACAAAAAGCAGTATCCGTCAACATAAATTCCAAAATTTCTTTGACAAGTTAGGAAAATTAGTTGGATCCTATTAACTCTTATGCTGTACCGGCCTGTGATAAAAAAATAAGGGCTGTACGAGAAATAAAATATATAATCCAAATCCACGCGACTTTTAACTGCTTTAGATCTCGACATGAGATTTCTTTTTTGGTAGAATTTAATTCAAGAATTACTGTTTCACTATTAACAATTTTTTCTCAATTTATGATATATTTTTCAATTTTTCAAACTATTTTTTTTGTCAAATCAGAGCAACAGTAAATTTTATGAAAAGGTAATTTGACACCGAATAAATCGGAGTAGGGACTTGTGACTTAATTAATGGGGATTCTGATATTGTGCCACATGCATACCTGGGAAAATCGTTCGTGACAGTTATTTGAAAAAAAACACACACCTAATATCTCTGAGTAGTGACAATCATATTCTAAAGCTATTTTTTGGTTGAAATCTATTTTAACCTCTGAAGGACTTACCCTGAGAGAATTAGTTGTATTTATTATTAATTTGATCTGCAAGTGTCTAATTCGCTTTTCAACAATCCACGGCCTTACCGACTAGGTCATACATCTGTCAACTAACCTATGGCTGGACCAAATTGTAGTTCAAATGGACAGACATCAAAAAGCCCCAGAAAGCAAAAAGAGAGGGGTAAGGGGGAGGGAAATGTGCTGTCTCCAGATACTCACAGGTCGTCGGAACAGGTCTTTACTATGTCCCTTGAAGTTATCGTCAGTATGGGAACCCAAGCAAGATAGAATAATACTTTCCTTTAGCAGTGCTATATACAGCAATATTTACCATTTATGGAATTTTATTTCTTGAATTTGGTGACTTGGCACAATTTTGATCCTTGGCGACGTTAAGAGGTACAATAAAATAGATTTCAAACAACTTTTTCTTCTACGTATGTTAAGCGTTCCTAGTCATTTTGTTAGGGCAAAGCAAGCCATTTAAAAGGAAGGAGGAGGAGGAAGGTACTCACCATACGATACCTTGTGCCCCAGATCCGATGGGCTTGAGGTTCTGGTAACGCTTGAGGATGGTGAACTTGGTGTCTCCCACCTCCACCGTGTAGAAGAGGGCAGACAGCTTGCTCATGGCTGGCTCAGGAGAATTCGGGCTCGGGTCGCCGGGCTGCACGGGCATCAGAACTCCTCACTGCCGATTCATGCTCTCCCACCTGCAGGCAAAGAGAACGAAATCATTTCTCATGGTTTATTTAGCATTCCATTCGCACATCTTTAATAAATTTCCTTTTAATTTTGGAATAAAGCCGTCTTATTCCAAAATTAAAAG
>JAOUZG010030345.1:2063294-2088238 GCA_026289955.1 Argiope argentata | reverse complement strand
TTATCGAAGGAGTTATATCAACACAAATTTTTAAATAAACACTAGGGATATTTTGGGATGGACCTCTTTATGCTAAACAGAAGAAGAAGAAAAGACAGAAAAATTTAAAATACAGAAATAAAAAAGTTAATGCCTCGTGTACGATTTATCAATACACAAACATTAATTTTTGAGAGAAGTGACAAAAATCAATTTTTTAAATTTGTTTTTTACATGAAGATTTTAATCAGTTTGCGATTATTTTAAAATTTTTGTTTAAATAAAGAGAAAGTGTTTATCCTCAGATTTAATATATGACGTAAAAGAAAAGGTTTTTTAATGCTTTGACAGAAAAGAAATCTTACTATTAAATTGCAACGTCAAGAAACAGCTAAGAAAGAATACAAATTTTCAAACAATGATAATGACTAGATGAACGAGAGCATTCTTGCCGTAAGAAATTTCTGGAATATCTAAACTATTAAAGTGCTGCATTAAAGTAAATGTGATATAAATAAAATAAAATGGTGAAAGGCATTTGAATATCTTAAACCATCTTTTTTATGTATGTTTTTCCTTTTGGACAGGATGATATTTGTTCTGCTTCAATATATAAATTCTAGATATTTTCTGCTCTTTAGGAAAAGAATTAGACTATTTTTAGTGCATCTTGTGTTCAATTATTTTGAAATTTCGAATTCTTGAAGTATCAGTTATTCGAATTTTTTTACATATGTATAGTAAAATAAAAAAAAACTTATTTAATTATCTTAAGACAATGATTTTGTATTAATTACATATAAAATTTAATAAACACTAAATGGACCCTGTCAAAAATTTTATTGAAAAAAACCAACTATTATTGATATTTACAAAGGAATAATCACAGCATTTAAATTAGTGTAAAATATTAGTAATGATTTATGTAGATCTTATACGAGCAGTAATTCCTTTTCTTGTTAGAAATAAACTGCTTATTTTTTAAATTTATATCAATGGCTCTTCAAAAATTTTAAGCCACAATAAATTGCTATTTGTAAATATTTACAGTCTGATAATGAAAAAAAAGTTTTGTCTCTTAAGCTCTTTTTACGATTGTATTTTTAAAATTTTTACTTTTACAATTTTTGTTTATTATATCAAAAATATTTTTGACTGAATAATTAACAACAGACTTTTACAACTTTTAGTAACTTTTTACTTTTCCTATAAGCTAGAAATTCTTATAGTATTTAAATATTTTCTCTTTGCATAATGTTTTAAAGACATTTTTATATACCTTTTAGGAGGCAACTAATCTAAAACCAGATAGCTAATAGTTTAGAAAATACTATCTAAGTTAAGTTACAATTCGAAATCTGAAGCTGTAAGTTAAGAAATATTCAAAGAAAGCAATCCGGAAATTTTAATTATTTTATTTTTGCAAAATATTTTTTTTTGTTGATTTTTAAATTAAGGAAATTTTTTTTTCTTTTCAATCAATTTAGTTTTGCTGCAAAAGTATCCACAAATTGCTAAAAATTGCAACAAAAAGAACAACCAAAAAGCAACAAATTATACTAAGTCAAAAATTTAAAAATATTTTTTTAAAATCTTTTGTTCTTGCAAGTGGTTGGACTTTTAATTTTCAATTGCATTTAAAAAATTATAACATTTTCTATTTTTATTTCTATTTTCATTTTTTGTTTAATAACTGATAATAATCTTAACTTGATAAAAAATAATCTATTGACCAAAATCTAATCTTATCAGTTTAGATTCACTGTGGTTATTTTTCATTGTTACTATCGGATAACAGAAACGATAAAGACTTGACAAGAAAAAATGCTTTCGAAACAACTGGCAGTTGCAATCTGGCGTTTCGTCGCGTATGTTGCTTCAAGAAGCTTCAAATTGGATATTTCTGATATTTAACCTAACAAAGTTTTACAGTAACATCACAGAATATCATCTTTATCTTTTTTTCCGAGAGGTAAATGCAATATTTTTTAGTAATTTATTTATAATATCATTTTTTGCTTACTTAATTGAAAATGTTAAGTATTATGACATCGGGTTGCTGTACGTTATGAAAACAAGATTTCCCATACTTAATTGAAATCTGTTCTTAAATATATTGGTTTTATCTTTCTTAATTGAACCATCTGCTATAAGCAGGATACGATTACTCATAACTCAGCAATTTATTTCCGAATATTGCAGCGGTATAAAGTTTATTGTTTTTTACTGAAATAATCACATTTCTGATTGATGGAAATAATCCTTATTTTCTACATAACGTAGCTTTTTGTCAACTTGCAATAAAATATTTCAATTTATTCGACAGCCATTGTTAAATCATTTTTAAGGTAATGTTTTGTTTTGATTCAGCTTGATAATAATCATTTCTATTTGATCATTTCTGAATTTCTCGTTCTATTTCTAAATAAATATATTAGTATAGGACAATAGTCTTATGTCCCGTTCTTTTTACACAAAATGAAAAATTTTGTTTTTTGAAACAGGAATTATCATTTACTGTTTCATTTTAAGGTTTATATATTCCTGTGTTACTATTAACCAAATATTTATTTTTTATTTGGAAACTCGATGCGAATTGCGATTAATCTGTAAATATAGACAGATTTTAATATTTTGCCCGCTAGAAAAATAAAGCTTGAGAATACTTTAAATTTTTTTAAAGTATGATTATATTTGAATACCAATCTATTATTTTTTTATTTAGAAAAATTGTCTCATTTTTATCTTTTTAAATTATATTGCAATTGTATGTAGAAATCTATGTTATCAGAGAAATTTTTAATTAAAAAAATTATGTATTTATATCGTCAATTCTCCAATTGCTTATTCTGCGAATTCCACCAGTTGGCAATAAGCCAATTTTCTACTGCATTTTGCATTTTTCGCAATTTAATGTGTTTATTTTTAAGGCAACAGATTTTTTTTATTATATCATATTATTATCCTGTAGCTTATCGTATCAACTCCTTTTGTTTGAAAAATATTTGAGCTTGTTTGCAAACATAGCATATAAATAGCGATTTTTAAAAATTACACATTCTGAGGATAATTTATTCCAATTGTCTTTTATTTTTTCCTGATCACTGAGGTTTAATCTTACGATTAATTCACTTTAAGATACAATTTTTGCAAATAAATTCTTATTTAGTATCAAAAAATTTTTGTACAGCAATTTACAAGTAATTCTCAATTCAGTAAGTTCTATAAACAAGTAAAATTGTATATTGCTTTTTATTATAAATAATTGCATTCAAAATTTTAATTGATTTTCTTGATTTCAAGTATATTAAAAATTATGTCTTGTTGGGATTTTAAGTCTTTTTATTTAATTTTTGGGATTGTTGTTGGAATTTTAAACGGCTTTAGATCGATTTATTCCAAAAAATTTCTCGTTTACTCTAAAAAAATTTCCATACTAAAACTACACCCTTTGAATCTATAATCCTAGTTAATTACTGCTGAAAACTTCAAACCGAATATCTTCGCACCATTGTTTTTAGATCCTGTAACTCTACAAAAAAAATTGATTTAAAATTTGAAAAATTCTATTTATTGTTTAACCTTTTTCTCTTCTAAATTTATTCTACTTGCAGATACGTTTTTAAAAAATTTGACCTGCTTTTATTAGCATTGCTATTTCAAACGGGTTAATAATTTAAATTAAAACAAATTACGATTTTAAAATAATAATGTTCTCACATGATAACTTGATATTTGAGTCCGTAGATTTCATTAATCTTTTTTTTATTATTTTGGTTATAATTATAAAGATTGCTAAATTATTATTCACTTTTAAAAATTCGAATGTCCATTTTCAATGTTGCTTCATTCCTATTAACCCATTTTTGACACGTGCATCGAATTATCGGATGTTTTATCACGGAAACGAAATATTTGCTTTGAAAACAAATAGCAACACTCGTGTGTCCGATAGATTCTTATCAAGTTCTAAGAAATAGTAATACATTATCAGAATAAACAGTTCATTCTCTAAAAACTTCTCAACGACATATTCGAGACTAAGTGAATCAACCAATAATATCATTAATAAAATTAATGAACTTATATCGAAAGGAATTCAGAAAATTAAAAAAATAGAATAGTGGTAGTTTTTCTTTTGCATTTCTTTGTGGTAATGCTTTATCAATTATTGTTCGATTATCACTTGAACATTTTATTTAAATATTTGAAAATATTGTTATAAAAGAATCATTTAACTGACATTTGTGTAATTCAAATAATAATAATATTTTGAATTTTATATAATTGAAGCTGCTTAATTCTAAAACTTTTTTCAAATATTTCAAAGACTAACTGAAAAAATAACAACAAGGTAATGTATGTCTGTATTCAAGATTTGAAAGTCATGTTAAAAATTCGATTTGTTGCAAAAATATTTTTTATTGAATATTCTTTATATTGGAATACTTTTATTTATAAAACCGTTAAAATTTTTGTTTCTATATCCATTTTAAGTGTATTTTATCCGCACATCTATATATGTTTTAATGATATTTTATTTATTTGAATGTTATTGTCTGAAATTCTAAACTTTGGTAGAATTTTTTTATGATAACTCTTTTAATTTAAAATCTGACGAATGTCTTTTGTTCAAATTTTATACAATTTCTCAGTACGTTTTCTGCAGTTCTTGAACTAGGGAATAAGTATTTATTCTTTAAAAAATATTATAGATTTTTAAGGCTCCACAATGCAAAAATAAACTGAAAATTTTGTCTTATTTATCAGCCGAACCCTAATATTTAAAGAGTAGTTTGAAATACAGTTCATTCTTTAACTGAGGAATTGTTGTATTTCTCTTAATCTATCTGCAAATTTTTCGGAAAATTTGATAATTAACATTTTTAGGTAATTGATATTCCACGAAACGTAAATATTTTTGATTTATATCTCGCTTCAGGGAAAAAAGACCGCTTTTATCAAATTATTTAAAAAATTGTAATTTAACCCTTTGCATTCTGAAAAATAATTAGATTCAAAATTATTCCCCTAATACAAAGATTTGCTTATTGCTATGAAAAATAAATATGCATAATTTTTTAAGTCGAATTTCTTTGAAAAATTTATCTGCATCTCTTAACCATTATGTAAGCGATTTCAACAATTAAATTTGAAAAATAAATAAAATTTCAAAATGATGCACAATTTGGTTAGTCAGATGCACCATCGGAAGGCAAAGGGTAATTGATATTTTTTGATTTTTTTGATATTTTCGCAATCTTTTTTTATACAAAAATTCAATGATATCACTATTTTTGAACGTTTTCAAAAAACTAATCCCGACCGATTACACACATATTAATACTAACAGGAGATAAAATTATCTAACGGAATCATCCCACTTTGACATTAAAGCATAAAAGAAATTGAAAGCAAATAGTAAAACATTTTTAGGAATGTCTTTTTTAAATTTAGATTAACTTGACTAGCAAGTGTCGAGTTTTT
This sequence comes from Argiope argentata, assembly GCA_026289955.1. Lineage (NCBI taxonomy): Eukaryota > Metazoa > Arthropoda > Arachnida > Araneae > Araneidae > Argiope > Argiope argentata. The sequence goes on along the minus strand of JAOUZG010030345.1, from coordinate 2,082,772 downwards.
TGAGTTGAGTGAAACTCAAAAAATTCAAGAATTTAAAAAAGGTGCAAGCATTTTAATGGAATTTTTGATTAAGCTGTGAATACTTTTTTGACTTCATTGTAGAGATTTATTGTGCAAGTGGAAATAGCACGAAAAATACATATTCAGAAAAGTTACCAAATCTGGCTAATTTTTGCACTACAATGTGTTTGATACGTTAAAAAAGACATGTTTCAATTTATAAAATTGTGTAATTATTTGTCAACTTGATCAAATTGATATTTTTTTAGTCAATTCAATTTAATTATCAAAGTTGATTCAAAGAGCTGTCATAGAAAAATTGTAAAAATCTTATGTGAGATATTGTGCAAGTGAAAAGGTTAGAAGGCTTTGATGTATCCGAAATTTACGGGAAAAAATTTAAAAACTATGGGCCGCCGGTAATTATTGGTTGAAGAATTTGTTTACCTGCTTCTATCAGTATTGCTTTATTATTACGTATGCTTCTTTGACAGCAGATGCGTTTTTAAAAGGTTGAAGTAGAGCTATGAAATCATAACTGTTATTTCATCTCAAAACTGGTCGAGCTTCAAAATTTTGTTTGTCAACTAGAAAAATTGAAAATGAAAGTTTAAAAAATTATATATTATAGAAAAATAGAGAAGTCTCTTGTTTATTTTAAACCGTTTAAACTTGTTAACGGCTAAAATTAATTAAGACAAATTATGACTTAAAAATAATAATGTTCTCGCATAACTTGAAATTTGCGATCGTAGATTCCATTTCCCCCTTGATTTCCAGTACAAATTATTTAATTTTGATAATTTGAAATTAAAATTTTGAAAATAGCGATCTTTAATCGTTTTTATATACTATTAGTGATTTCCATTTTCCAGATTATATCTATGCCAAATTTTTTAACTCACATTCTAGCATATTTATATTATTTCGTATTGGTTACTTGCACATCTTAGATTTTCAACAAATAGTAAGGCTGACACAGAAGCTAGATTAGTACTTTCTCTCTAAAACAGATATTACTTTCGGAAATATAGAATGTTGTTGTTACTAATGGCATTTGCCATAAAGGCCACTGCAGTCAGCAATTTTAAGCCGAATGAGCGTCTCTTGTTTTGAAATAGCGCCAAATATTGCCAAGAAATTTAGCTACACACTCATCACATTTGCTTGCACAGCCCCTTTTTACAGAGGGGCACATACATACACCTCACAGATAGAACACAGAAGAGCAACCATGCCCTAAATGGAACTTGAACTCAGGACGCCGAGATCACGAGGAAGACACACTAACCCTGTGCCAGTACGCCATCTAAAGAATACTTTATAATTTTAATGGCAATATGACATATCAGTAATAATCCCCATGCAGTTAGGCTTAAAGTTTTCCTTCTCCATACAGTTGGGCTCAATTTTCAAGCAGGTAATATAGTCCAAGAAATGTTGCCTACATTATTTGGCAGAAAAGTGGGCATCACTTTTATCGGCTGTGAATTGACCCCACCCTATTTACCCATCTACATTTTCTTCTGAGGGTGCCTGCATCATCTTGCTGAGTTCGTAACTGCTCTATTTATTTTACGCCTTCTTCTTGAGTGTCCACTTCTTGCTGCTGATTTTTAAAGATGTTTTATTCTGTTGAGCGATATACTTGCGAATACTCATCCTGTTAATGTTTTTAATTTAATAAAAACTTACAAATTTTTAATAATTGTATCTACAAAATTAAATAAATCCTTTACTATTGTGCCATACCTTGCATTTTTGCTTCGGGTTTTTTATTATCACAGTTCTTTTAACATTTTTAGTCATTAAGACTTCCTTCTTATTTATTTTCATTTTGATTATAAATCTTTTTAAATTTTTTATAATCAATATATCATTTCTATATAAATATCCCAGAAAATATATGCTATAAACTGTCCCTTGAGAAAATTACAAAAAAGATCATAGAAGAAATATTCTATTTGCAGATTCAAAAAGAAGAATTGAGATGAAGTTAAAGAAGGATTTGGTTCTTAAAACACAAACCATTTTTACTCTACCCCTCTCCATATGCACACGCCCATTCATCAAGGCATCTTTACGACTTAAAACGAGCAATGCTTGTGTACTTATTTTGTGTTTATCGGAAATGGTTCTATCGATTTGGATCAAATTTTTTGAGATAAGGTTTTGATTTTAATTTATTTATATAGTTGTCTTTAATGAAAAAAAACCCGATATTTTACACAAAAAAAGTTTTTTTTGTAACGACTATAGCCTTGTTTCTACACAGGGTGTTCAAATAATAAGTTACATTTGTTTCCACGCAGATGTTATCATAGCGAAACAAGATCTAAACTTCTGAGTATGATAATTGAGTTCCACTTACTTACAACGGTAAAAATTTCATTCGGATAGTGAATGCTGCTTAGTACGAGAAAAAATTTGAGGTGTCAGCCGGAGGCTTATTCCAACGTTTGAAGTACTTTGAATAGTACAGTTTTTGCGAGCAATAAGTTTAACGAGTACGGAGAGTCATCGTAATATATTGGCAATGTAGGAGCCATATACAATGTCACGTCCAGCCATTGTGTAATGGTATCAACAGTTCGAAGACAGTCGCACAGACTTAAAGGATGTGGAAAAACAAGGAAGGCCAATGGCGGTGAGGACATCAGACGTTATAAAGCGGGTGGCATTCATTATACTCAAAAATTGCCTGGAGCGAGCCTAGTACACATTTCACAGTTCTTGATAACAGTCGTTTGCAGTGCTTCATTACAGGCCGGAATAGTCGGGTTGGTAGGACGTTGGATTTGCATCCTTTGGGTCCATCCGAGTTCGAACTCGCCAACCGAAGACTCTCCGTGTGTATGTGTGATAGCTGGAGCACGTTAAATCTCTCTTGGTCACAAAGTCTTCCATGTTGAGAGTATTACCTCTAGGGGTACTGGGTCAGAGATGCTCATTCTCTATACGAGATCTAAATTACGATCTGTGAATGGATGGATAGATGAATGAATGAAGTCCACCCCATAAAAAGGGTTTGTGAGCTAGAAGTCCGACATTTACCCTAGGGTTCTCGAGGCTCCATACCCTCAGAAGCTACTGTATCCCTCCTTCCGTTGTAAAGTGGAACACGAGAACAACAAAAAGTGTTCATTATATTTCCCAGTGACTACCAGCTGTTCTTCGTTGACACCAGGATGATGGAACGATTTCTTATAGTCAAAGCATCGAACAATTAATGCTAGATTCTAACGAATGTCTCCAGCGACTGGGAGATTATGTAGAGAAATCGTGTGCTAATATGTGTATCATATTGCATTGTAGCGAACTTGTCAATAATGTATTTATAACCTAATTACTTGAGTGTAACTTACTTTTTGAATGCCCCTCATGCTGATTATGACAAATAGCGCCATCTCGAATCTGATTTTTCCATGGTAAAACTGAGTGTCGGTTCAAAAATATAAATAATGATAAATAAACTGTAAAATGAATACTGTAATGTAGAAAATTATTTCGAATAACATGTTAAACTAAGTGCATTCGTGAGGGTTTTTATTTTAATGGCCAATTCTTGTCTAATTAAGATTGAAGACCATTCACATGGAATATGATTCGCATCTAAATATTTTCATAAAAGACACAATTTTACGATAACATAAAAATGCCAATCGAAGTATGATCTTCCTTTTATTTATTATATTTAGCGATAATTAATCGTTACTATTTGCAGGATTATGATTTTAGAATTTTACAAGCTACATATACCATATTTGAAACGCCTAACAGTAGTGATTTTACACACATGTAACGTTTGCAATTAATGTGTTACATTCCACCTCTACTTCTGAACTATTATGTCTATAAAAATTGCTATGATAGCTCTGAACTGTTTTATTTAATGTCACTCTAATAGAGTGGTAGTAAACGATAATTGTGAAAAAGAGGACTATGGATTTTTTTTTCTGTTTATTTATCTATTTGGCTGCCATCTTATCCAGTCGCGCATCACTTAGCGAGTTTTCTCGGCAAATACTCATTTTTCTCGCCAAACTCTTAAATCTAATAAAATGCTGTGGTCGGTGGCTAAAAATAGCCCCCTCAGCACCACCGGTTGACAGGAAATAAAGGAAGGACAAAGCTTCCGGTAAATGGACTTATATTTCATCCCTCCCCCCTAGGCAACACGCCGGCCATTTCTTAACTGTCAACCTAAATGCCTACTCGCCTTTCTGCACAATATGGATCCACGAAAAGGTTCGTAGATTACAAAAAAAGAGGTCCTCATAGATTCGTAATCGAATTGAAGACCTCTCTTTTTGGGTCAAATGAATAACTGGAACGAGTTAGAGAAGTGGTGCCAAAGTGAATAAATGTTTGCGATTTAAAACGAATAAAATTAAGAAATCAGAATGTTTTATCCATCCAAGCTCTTCTTTGAGAAAAATGGAGTAATGGATTTATTATGACGCTTTACTATGATTTATGGCCTTCAGGAAGACATTAATAATGTCTTTGACCGTTTATTATTTGAAGATAGGGCATTCGTTTGATTTATATTTTTGGAGAGAAAAGCAAAAGTCAATAATAACCAGTAAGTGGTTTTTTATCTGCGCATATATTACAACTATAAATCTCGTTTTTTACTTAGTTTCGTCTTGTTGTGGAAAAAATGAAATATGTAGTTTTTACTATAAATTCCATCAATTGAATTTTTGTATTCAAAGTTTCCTTGGAAAATTTCGGCTTCATAAAATTAGTAGAAAATGATTAGTAAAAAAATACTTTTATTTACTAATTTGAGCTTGGGCTGAGAGTTCGAACCCACCAGCCAGAGACTCTCAGTGTGTGGTGGACGTTAAATCTGCCATGGTTACTAAGTCCTCCATGTCGAATGTAATACTCCTAGGGCTACTAGGTTAGAACAGATCGGTCATTGTTACAGATCTAAATTACGATCTGTTGATGAAAAAATGAAATGGATGAATGAAGTCTGCCCTGTAAAAAAGACTTGTGACTTTTGTGAGCTTGAAGTTAGACTTCTGCCATCAGGTGCTCAAGGATCCATACCGTCAAAATTTTTCCCCCGGCCGGTACCTCGTAATTATTGATGAGATGCTTCAGATATGGAGGGTGGATCACGCCAACCTGGTGGGTACACCGATAGGTAGGGGTTACTCTTTCCATCGATGATGGGACGTTATTCTTTCGGGGAGGGTTGTAACGTGACCGGTGACGGCCATTAGGACTCGACCACAGTTCTCACTAATTCATGTTGTGGCGATCCGATCATTCAGTATATATGGTTAATCCGTGTGCCTTCGTGGCGGGTCGGAGAGTCTATCTCTGACTTACCCTGAGAAGCTACTGCAATTCTCCTTCTGTTGTAAAGCGAAAAACAACAACGATTGCAATTATTTAATAAAAAGTAACTAAAATAAAAATTTTCTTGTGTGTGTGAGTGAGTGAGAGAGAGAGCTAACAGTAGAAATTGAAAAAACAGTTACGACATACAGATCTTATTCGTTAATTATTCCTTTGGGGCGAAATGAAAATGTTTGGCTAGAAAGTCAGTTTTTAATTAATTAATAAAAAAATTAATGAATTAATATTTGAAAAATAAACTATACGAACGTCAAATGTCATTCCCTACAAGTGTAAAAAAATTTACTTGAACTTGAGTGGATGAATAAAAAATATTTTATTAACGATTCAAAATTTATTACAAGGTGTGTGTGTGTGTGTGTGGAGCCACGCCCGCGTGTCTTGTTCAAATTTTTAATAGTTAATAAAATACTTTTTATTCATCCACTCATGTTCAAAAACATTTTTTAAATTTGTATTGGATGACACTTGATGATAATACTGTTTTTTCAAATGTTAATATATTCATTAATTTTTAATACTTTATAAAGTTTAGTTTAATTGTTTGATAAATTATTTATATTATCTTAATTATCTAATAAAAACTAGAATTTTTCTTTGTTGACCTAAGTAGGTATCGACTTTATTTTTTTTAAATATTATTAGAGTATCAACATACTTATAATATATTTTAATGTTTGTTTAGTAATATAGTTTATTATATTTATCATTGTTGTATTTTCTTATAGTATTTATTTTAGATTCTTGAGTTTTTATTATTTAGTTTTTGATTTTTGTAAAAAAATATTTTTGATTTTAATACATTTAAAAATATTGTGAATAGTTGGTTTTATAAAATTAAAACATTATATTTTCAGCAAGGATTCGCAAATGTAAAAAATTTAGTAATTCCAAAAAAATCATCTGCAAAAAAAAAGTCTTTCTTTTGTAAAAGAAAATATCGTTTGCAAAATACCAATTTCTTTCTAAAGGAAGAAATGAAACTAAAATTAAATTTGCAAAGTTCTACTAACATGTACTGCCCGAAAACAAGACATGTTACTTTTTCTCATACTTTTACACTAGAAAAGGATGCACTTCCATCTCTGCTTTAAACCAGCCATTTCGAATTTTTTAAATTATTTATTAAACAAATTGATCGTCACTGAATACTTTTTGAGAAAGATATATGGCTCCATTAAGTACTAATTTGTCTTTTTCAGATGGCAATACTAGTGATTTGCAGACGAAAGCGTTAAACTTGTTTGTAGTCTAAGAAATGAGACAAGTGACTCAACTCGAAAATAAAAAAATAGAAATTTATCTCGCATTGTTTTAAGACTAATGCGCTATTTCAAGATCTCAACAAGAAGTTAACTATTGTTTACTTCACCCTGTTAGTTAGACAAAAGGTTTCTAAGCTCAATTAGGGGAACCAGTTGCATACCAGGGCTTAATATATCAGATTCCTAGGTATGATTACTGAAAGTTTGTTGAAATGAATTTGCAGAATTTCTAAGCAAGCAAACTCTAATTGGTCCTATGAGAATAGTATCGAATATTTTTTATTTATTTAATGAACAAAAACATGTGCCTTAATAATGTTTAAAAAATAAACCAGCTTTTAAAACTGTTACAAACAAACTATTGAGTATCTTTAAGATTATTGCCATGATTACTATGATTAGAAGATGAAACAATGATTATTATGAAAATATTAAAGATAATTACATCTCTTGTCAAGAACTTGTATAAAATGTTAATGTTTTTAAACCGACATAGAAATCTTTATTTTCACAATTTTTTCGTAATTATATAGCAGCAATAGTGTGCGCAAAAAACTCATCAAAAATTTATCTCTATTAATAATAAAGACGATTATATGTGGGTCTGTGTTTTGCCTACCAATAAAGCTACAAATAATAGTATATATTTGCTTTGAACAGTGGAAATGCTTACATTGGGGAGATTTTAAATATTAATAAAAATAGTCATAATTGGACGTTTTTTTTATTCGTAAACTCTGCAATTGTTGCAGCACAAGAATAACTTTTACATCGAACTTAAAGCTAAAAAACAATTCTCCTTCTAATAATATTTATATTTATTCTTTTAAACATGCATAAAATATTTTTTAATTAGTTCGAAAAAATATTTATGCATGTTTAAATAATAAATTTTATTGTTGAAATGAAACTTGAATCGTTTTCATTTTTGCTGTAACATTAATCCCGGGTTTTTTTATCTTGTCGTTTATGATCCAAGATATGAATATTCGGCTTATTTTTTTATATTGAGTTACAACTTTTTTTCTATATAAGAGGCGTTTTTATTTAATATTTAAAACAAATGCTAGAGGTTATATATATATATATATATATATAATATGAATATTTAAATATTTGTTGAAAGTTTAGGTTTATCTTCAAAAACCGTTTTAACTCTGTTATACTCAAAAATATTGTGAAAAATTATTAAATTATTTAAAGAATAATAAAAGTTGATATCATTGAAAGATCTTTTTTAAGGGGGAGGGGATAAGATCACTCAAAATAGGTTTTATTTTTTTGATTAAACTTCCAGAACTTAGCGATGGAAAAATATCAATGTTGTTGAATTTTATCTTAGTTGAAACTCTAATTGCGTATTTCAAAACAGCATATTTCCACTCTTTATTGTTTATTTGTGTCAAATTTATAGCTACAAGTACAACAGCTTGTCATATAGAACGTCAGAGACGCACACGTAATCAGATTTATTATTAAAAATGTTAATATTGCCCTTACGATAAACCAACGGAATTTGATTTAACCAATTTCCGTCATAAAAGGGATGTAATGCAATTTTTTCCCCCAAATAATATAGTCCCAATTACTAATTTTTTCTAGTGATGCAAGTAATTCGGATCAGTAAAAAACAAGTGAATGTGTTTTAAGCATAAAATATGCATGTAACCTAATGTGTCTGCTATGTCGCTTATGGTTAACAGGCGACTTAGCAGAGACATTATGTTACTATATGTACAATCGTTATTGCAATTGCTTTTTATTTATTAATATTATTTACAAATGTTTTAAATTATGGTTTTATTTAATAACATTAATTACAGCCCATTTGTTAATTCTAACCACTAGTATTTATTTTCATTTAAATGCCTTATACATAGCTTATGAAATAAAGAGAACAAGTATAATACCATTAAAATAAAATGATTCATAAAAGAAAATCGCAATTTGACTCTAAAAAATATTTTGTTGAGGAAACTATCAGAAATTATTTAATTAAAATATTGCTAGTATTTCTGGAAAAAAGTTTGGGCGCTGAATGCGACTAATATTATCCATATTTCTTCAGTTTATAGTTAATATGTTAACTGATATTCGAACAGCCAAACTGACTTCCTCTAAATGTAAATATATATCCCGTATTTCTAAGAAATACACATTTTGATGTGTGGTCTCTACTCCATTATCATCTTTCAAGCTCAAAACGTTCGAGTTTTGTTCAACAGAAAAAGCGTTAGACAGACATAATTTCAAAATTGGGAACAGATTCGGAAAGGTTTAAGATAATCCGTAAAAATTTTAAATTTAAATTTTTTGACGATTTAAATATTTGCACAATTCTTATGCAGAATGTACGATATTATATTATAATATATGAAGCATACAAAATTAATTGTATATGATATAACAATATATGAAGTATATAAAATTTAATTGTATATGATATTCAAGTATAAATTATATTTTATTTAAAATATGGTTTGTATACTCCATATAGGAGTAAGTTTAAAATGTTATCCATAACAATCAATGGCTGACATAATAAAACGAAGTGAAATCAAGATAAGCATTTTATCACATTCTGCTGCTTCTGATTGGAGATTTAATCTCTCCGTCCTACTTTTTAAGATCAAGAAAAATTTTCGGAAAATAATGCATTTAAGGATCTTTTTTAGATTCTCCCAAATTAATTTGTTTATTTGAGAACAACATTTTTTTTTATCAATTCGCATCGGATTTTATGCATAGAGCTGGTATATAAGTATACCAGCTCTATGATTTTATGTTGACTATCATTTTTGAATTATGATTATTTATTTTTATGCATCGAATTTTAACTATCAATGTAATCCATAATACAAATATTCAAAAGTATCATTTAAAAGGTCATTGATATATTGTCAATCACTTATTTAAATATTTATCTAAAACCTTATTGTAAAATTCACTAACATTCTAATAAACAAAAAAATGCACGTGTTTATATTTTGTTTTATTTAGACTGCCATATCATCATCCAAATATTGGAGATTCTTGGCAGATTTCCAAGAAATTTTTGTATTGGATTATTGCTGCGACTGGCAAATGTCCAAGAATGTTCTATTCGTTTAATAGGAATAAAATATGCAGATGTCTGAATAAAAATATTTATTTGCCAGACGGTATTATTCCAGAACTCATGGTGGCTTTTTTTGTCGAACCATTCAAACAATTTTAATTTATAGTTGTTTAATAATAGTAAATCTGTAATGCCATTCAAAACATGTAGTATATGTGATGATCTATGTACAATACTGCAAAATTTGACATCAAAAAGAAATTACTTAAATCTCAAAATGCAAATTTCTAAGCTGAAACAACATTATTATAATAATCTTTTAAAATTGATATCTTATTTTTAAATGTTTAATAATATATCAACGACTACTTGTACCAATATCGTCACCAAACACCTGAGTGTAAATTTAATCACTAAAATATCGAAAAATACTGAATTAAAACAAAAACATTTTTTAAAAAAATATATGAAATAATTCGAAATTTCATACAGAACTCAAATTGATATCATCAAACAGTTATTTTTACTTTCAAAACCATATAAAAATTGTTTTTGTGTAAGAATATATTGTGACATTTATTGAGAAAAACACTGGAATTTTTTTATTAATTTACAGATAAAAAAGGTTTTGAAAGATTTTATCTAAGTTTTTAATTACGTAAGAAACGACTACAAGCGAAATTTGGTAGCTAAAAGTTTAATGGTCACATGTATAGAATGTTTTGAACGATATTTTTCATCATGTATGTCACATTATGCATACTTATGTCAAGATAGTATGATTATTCATTTTTTACCTAATACAAGCTCACTGTATATGAAAATTAATAGACAGACATTATTTAATATAGTCCCAATTATATAATATAATTATTAATATAAATGCAACAAACAAATTTTCTTTATATTTAAAATGATTAAATAAATTCCAAATTAGTCCGAATTTGTTAGTCATTATTTGACTGCAAATCCCGATTCAAGTTATTTATATTCTTGTTTTAGTGGAAAATCTGTGGCAAAGCTATTATTTTGATTTTGGAGAGTACGAAAATTTTAAACCGAGCTGTTTGGATTATAAATCGAAGCAGTCAAAAATGAGAAGGTTAATCTAAACTATCGTTCATAGGAAAAACAATTCAGGTTAACAAGAACAACAAGTATTTCGAACTACTGGAACATCGCCAATATTTGTCGCCATTTCGAAATATAATTAGAATGATCAAACATAATTCACTGAAGCGGTAATTTCTTTGCCGTAAGTTTAGTTAAAATGTCATTTTGAGTACGTGGTTATATGAAATGAAATAGGAAATGTGATATTTTTTTAAACGATAAATGCCAGAGAAAGTTTTTTGAATCGTTTGCAACACTAAAGTGACTCATTTAATGAAACAATTAAAATTAAATACATAATTTAAATTGCACGAGCTCGTGGTGCTTGGCCGTTCAAGAAATTATAATCGGACATGATGCATTGAAATAGGCATAGCATCTTTTTATTTTATTCTTTTTTTAATTTATTGCTGTTGTAATTGTTAAAGATGACCTTTAGGACCGGAGTATAGTACAAAAAACTTTTAAGAATGCATTTATAGAATCAAACAACATAAAATATAGCTAGTTTTGTCATTTAAAATGTTCCTTTTTAAAGTATTACGCTTGACTTATAACATCGACATGGTTGTAAATAAAGACCGATGCAAATAAAATGATTTAAATTTCATTTGCATCTGACAATTTACATTCTCAGATGCTAAATCAATGCACCAAATTTTATCTTTCGAAGTTTTTACGTCTTGTAGTTATCGAGTTCACTTTTACTGCAACGGGAAGACCTTCTTCGAATAGGTTTCGATCGAATTCATATAGAAACATATTGAAGAGATATATATTAAATTCCATCTTTCTAGCAAGACATCATTTTTACTTGTCTGTTTGTGATATAATAATTCCAGAAATTTAATAAAGTCCAAATTTTTTTGGTTCGAACCGTAATATTTGAGAAGAAAAATGTCTGTCAGTGGATTTCATTCTTTGAGCTTGCGCTTCAGATTAACTCCCCATTCTCATTTCAAATTATGCATTCGAATCCATAACCTCTGAAAAAAGAACTTATCGGCTTATCGGAAACGCTATTTCGAATCTGGCTAGGTCCCTTTTAATCCATTAGAAGGGAGTACAGCTGCCTTCATTTTATTTTCCCATTTATCCGGTTTTTCCCGAATTTCGGCCTCATCTCACTTTCTGCGAATTGGAAGGAATTTCGCCAAATTCTTCTCAGCCTTCTGGCGGTTGAAGTTAGAAAATACCCTTACGTATCAGAAAACGCCGCAAAATTGATTTTTTTCCCCTCCTGAAAAAAATGAGATACGCCTGTATTAAATAAATAAAGAGGAAAAAAACACGAAAAATGAAATGATTCCATTGCTCATGGTTCACCTTTCTACCCCCCGCCCTCCCCGACTTCGCGTGCGAGAAGTGATATTTTACAAATATCCCGGAATTCTTTCATCATATATCTGTGACTTGCTGCTTTTTCAAAACCAAAAATTATTGCTGACAGCGCCCTCTATTATTGATTGTAGGAACCTCACAGTATCTTCTAATTATCTATTGTCACTAACTTTTCAAAGTTGAATTTCTGTTTTCAATTTTTTGCGTAAAATCATTTTTATATACAGTACTGGGAAAAAAATTAAATTCTCAGATTTTAGTCAGAAACGTCGTAGCGTATTTCTTATGCCCTGTCTGCTTCATATGATTTTACCAAATTTATTTTTAAATTTTATTTAAGAACGTTACAGCTCACAAATATTAAAACGCCGTTTCTAAAATAAAGTATAATATTGGAGCAAATTATACGTAAAAATATTTTCAAATTAAGTAAACGAATAAAATGAAATCAAATAATTTATTTAAAAAAATAATTGGTGTGAAAAATTGATATCATTGATAATATTTTTTTGCTATGTGTAGTGGTGTAGAAATGTTTTCTAATAATAAATTCTGAAATATGTTGGGAAAAAGTGTTAAAATGTTGATTTTTTTTAATTAAAAGTCAAAATTTGAAAAATCTTAAATAATAAATATTTATTAACATCCTTTAAATTTATGAAATTGAAGTAAAATTATCATTCTTTCAAAAAATTTTGCATGAATTTTGATTATGTATGTCTCATGATGCTATTTAATTACATTAATCAACCCATAAACATTATTCCGATAAAAGCAGTTTTTTTACATTGAATTTCATCAAGATTTAATTTTTAATTATATTGCATTTTTAATTCCTTTCATTGAAGAATGTGTTGGAAATTTTTATTGGAATAATAATAAATAATGTTAACATTACGCCCTCATATATTATCCATTAATTAATTAATCAATCTCATAAAATGATCGTACAACACCATTTTAACTAGATACTAGCCAATTACCAATAACACTTTAAGTATAAATAAATTTATTTTAAAAGTTCCAATTTTAATTCCATAATGAAGATTAAATATTTTTGAAGCGAATTATTCTTTAAGCACATATTTTTTTTATTTCACTGCTCTTTTCGAATTTTTTTCTAATCGTTTACTATTAGTTCAGAACTTATCACGCAGAAATCTATCAAGTTCGTACTGATTAGCAATTTACAAGACCTCTATCATCCCACAGAGAGCATTTATTGCTTCATTCCCTCAGTCATATATCAACACCAATTAAGATACATGGCTATATGATCCAAACAAGCTATATAAAGCATAACCAGCTTTACTGCGATACTATTGCTTATTTCCTTACTTCATTCTTTGTAAAAGAAATCGCGTCTTATTTTGGTATGTAATTTTGCTAACGAGGTTTTTACAATGTGTCATATTAGAAGCATGATTAATATGCCGTATTATACAGATATATTGTATATTAATAATCATCAACATTAATACGTATTGTAGAAACATTTATTAATAAATTCTTTGTACGATATTCTTGCTTTCTTGTACAATTTGTTTATATAAAACATCCTTTCATTATGTATTCAAATGAATATTGTGTTAAAAATTTTAAAAATTTTATTTAAAAAAAGTTGTGTTAATTTTTTTAATTAAAAAAATTATTAAATAATTTCTAATTATATTTATTAAAATATATTATATTAAATTAAATTATATATAAAAATTAAATTTTTTTTATTAAATTAAATTATATATAAAAATTAAATATATTATATTACACTGAAGTGACAAAAATCATGGGATGACTGTTAATATCATGTCGGTCCTCCTTTTGCCCGGCGAAGTGCAACAACTCGACGTGTCATAGAGTCCAAAAGTCTTTGGAAGTCCTCTGCAGGAATATTGAGCCATGCTGTCTGTATAGACATCCATAATTGTGAATGTGTGGATGGTGCAAGGACTTTGGACAGGAACGGACCTTTCGATGATGTCTCATAAATGCTCGATGGGATTCGTATCGGGCGATCTAGGTGGCCGGATCGTGCGCTGGAATTGTCCGGAATGTTCTTCAAACCAATCGCGAACAGTTCTGGCCTGGTGACATGGCGCATAGTCATCCATAAAAATCTCATCGTTGTGTAGGTACGTGAAGTCCATGAATGGATGCAAGTGATCTGCAAACAGCTGAACATAACCATTTCCAGTCAATGACCGGTTCAGTTGCACCAGAGGACCGAGTCCATGCCATGTAAAAACAGCCCACACCATTATGCAGCCACCACCAGCTTGAACAGAGCCTTGCTGACAGTTTGGGTCCATGGTTTCGTTGGGTCAGCGCCACACTCAAACTCTACCATCAGCTCGTAACAAATGAAATCGTGACTCATCTGACCACGCCACGGATTTCCACTGCTCTAGGGACCAGTCGATATGCTCACGAGCCCAGGAGAGTCGCTGCAGGCGATGTCGTGCTGTCAGTAAAGGCACTCGAGTCGGTCTTCTGCTGTCATAGCCCAAGAAAGACAAATTTCGCCGCACAGTCCCATCGGACACGTCCCTCGTACGTGCCACTTTGATTCCTGCAGTTATTTGACAAAGTGTTGCGTGTCTATTAACATTGACCATTATACACAGACGTCGGCTGTCTCGGTCGTTAATTGCAGGTGGTCGCCCACTGCGCTGTCCATGATGGGATGGGATGCCTGAAATTTCATACTCTCGGCACACTCTTGATACTGTGGATCTCGGAATGTTGAATTCACTAACGATATCCGCAATGGAATGACCCATGCGTCTAGCTCCAACTAACACTCGACATTCAAAGTCTGTTCATTCTCGCCGTGGCGCCATAAATCACGAAAAACCTGTTCACATGAATAACTTGAACACAAATGAAAGCTCTGGAAAACGAACTGCGCGTTTATACTTTTTCGCTGCGATACTATTGCCATCTGTACATTTGCATATTGCTATCCCATGACTTTTGTCACTTCAGTGTAAATTATATTTATTACATTTATTAATTATTTAAAAAATTAATTTAAAAAGTTATTGCGTTAAATTTTTTTAATTATTTTCTTAAAAAGTTATTGTTTACATTAAAAAAATATTGTGTTAAAATTTTTAAAAATTTGAATTTTTTTTTTAAAAAAATGTATTGTGCTTAAAATTTTTATTCTTGGAATTTTCAGAGAAAATTTTTATTCTTGGAATTTTCAGTGAAAGTCTTTTTTGGAGTTTTCGTTTGGGGTGATCATACTTCGATCTAACTTCCATTCCAAGTCCACCATTACCGAAAGCAAAAGTGAAACAATGTTATACTATTGGTTAACAAAAGAAAAGAAACGTCTGCACTTTTACTATTTATAATCGCGTGACAGCCTCTCAGAATTGGACGAATACCCTATATTGATGGCAATATGCCAAGATATATGTCTAGAATACTTAAATATTAAGCCGTATAAATCAAACTCTACGATTCTTATACACGATCTATTATCCATCTGTGTCAGTAGTTATCCTACAAAGAATTATGTTAAAAAAAATATTGGCATAGTTTTAACATTGAGCAGATGAATGTTTCGTTTCGTGACGAGGTATAATTTGAAGATTGATTTGATTTAAGAATATTTTGTCTTTTTTTTTTCATATTTAATAATTTTTTCGCCGTGTTTATAGAAGTAGGAAATAGTGATAATAAATTTCTTACTTAAAACTTTTTTGTCTTAATTTTATGTTACAGTAAAACAAAGTTAAAATGATTTCTTTCTCAAAGGCTAGGTTACAAAATTATCGAAAATATTATACAATATGTTTTTCATTTTTAACAAGCATTAAAGTGGCATTGGCGTGTATCAGCCTGGATTGTATTGATATGGAATAAAATTTATTAAAGTGGAAGTAGGTTGGTTAAAAATGATTAGGTTGTAATAAATATGATTGCTTCGAACTCGGTGTAGTCTCCCCCCCCCATTATTTAGTAATATTAATATATCTGCAATCACAGAAAATATTCAAATTTGACAATTTTATATTCCTTTTTATTGTTTATCAAAAACTATCTCTATTTATCAATCTATCTCTCTGTTTATAAATATCTCTATTTTTCAATCTCTATATTTATCTCACAATATCTCTATTTATTTATCTCTCTCTATTTATCTCTCTCTATCTATATTTTATTTACCTCTTTGTATCTACCTATATTATCTATCCATCTATCTCTATTTATCTCTCTCTCTCCCTCCCTTTGACTTCCTGTCTCTGTCTTTCTATCTATCTATTTAGCACTATTATACTTGACACAGAAATCCCCCCCTTACTACTTAGTATCGAATGGCAGCAGTCAAATGTAAACAGAATATCGTACGAATTTTAGTTTGCTTCATTGAATATTTTACAGCTATATTAAGGTGAGCATTTCGATAATTAATTAATGAAGGTGCAAAATATTATTAAATTCTGTGGAAAGTATTCGCCGTGTCGAAAAAATAGTCAATTTAGTTAGAGGAAAGATGCCAAGAAATAAGTTTCAAACAGGAAATTTAATCGAACCCAAAAATAGGCATAACCATCATGAGATGGATGGTTGCTAACTTGCCCGTTAAAAGAGGCGATGTTGATATCTTCCAAAACAATTATCTTCCAAAAAATGTCTTTATCATTATAAGATTAAAAAAATTACGGAAATGAAATTGATTTCCTTAAATAAGTATCATTCATAGGATTTTTAATATTACTTAATTTTAATAATATTTTTTACTTCAACTTGATATGCTTTTACATGTTATGTTAGAATTCAAACTCCTTTATCAAATCATTAAATCGTTCATAACATAATTGTCAATGTTTAATCTCATATCATAATATATACACTTTTTAGTTACAAATTAATTGCAATTAATTCATATTTTCAAGTTCGTATCAAATAAAAAGCAGCTTTTTAAAAAAAATCATTCTATTATAGTTTAAAAAGTCAGTAATCTAGGCACACGAGTTGGTCGCCAAAGACAGCTAGTAAAATAGAATCTTTATATCAGGTAATCTCTGTCACACCCACCAAATCATCAATGTAACACAACCCTTTAAATTCCATTGTCATTCTTTTCACGTAAACAGAATTATTTCTTAAATTGATAAAATTCGATGATTTAATTTGATATAATAATTACTTATAATCAAACATTTCAAATATTCTATTAATACTTTATACAATTAGTAAGATAGCACATTTTTGAGATAAGAGATGTCATCTAATTAAATTTTGAAAAAAGTAAAAAAAATTCAAAAACTGAATTAAACTAAACTAAAATGATACCTCAGTCATTGAAAGAATAATTCCTTTTAAAACAGCTTCAGTACTTAATAAATAAAGCGCAAATACTGATATGCACAATTTTTTGTTTCATTTTTAAACAATGACAACACACTTTTTATTTTTTTATTCTGATCTAGTCATTTTTATTAGTTTTAGTTGTGTACTGTTTTTATGTAGGATGAATCTTCAAAATTATGGTTTTAACTTTCTTTACTTTGGGCATTTTATGAAGAATTTTTTTCTAAAATCTTATTATTCAAAAATAAAATCATGCAAATATCCTATTATAATTCCATCATCATAGGTAATAACAATAACGCTTGCTCATCAAAATATTTTATACAAGATAAATAGAATCTTGCATAAAAATTACTTTGCAACTTTCAATAGATTTTAAGAAAGTTTATAAGTAAAGTATGCTAATCTTCGAAGTATCTTTCAGAAAACCTCTACTCCTAATTAGAAAACCGAAATAAGACATCCGATGTGCATACTTTAATAATGGCACTTTTATAATTATTCCAATTTTCAATATATTTAGCCATATCAAATTTTAAAAAAAAATTCAGTCACTTGGAGTCATCATGCAATAACATGTTGTTTTGGTTGGAAGTTTTGATGTCTCCGAAATCTACGCGCAAAAAAATATTTTAACTTTTATCAGTAATCTTTGAAAGCAGATGTGTTTTTAAAAATTGACCAGCTTTTACCTGTATTTTTTATTATTACATATGTTTTTTGACATCAGATGCGTTTTTAAAAGGCTGGCGAAGAACTATGATATCATAGCAGTTATTTCATCTCAAAATCGGTCGTGATCTAAAACTATGTTTGCCAGCTAGAAAAGTTGAAAATGAAAGTTTAAAAAATTATATATATAATGAGAAAGAGAAGTCCCGTGATAGTTTCAAACCGGTTTAAACTGGTTAATAAATTAATTAGGATAAATAATGACTTAAAAATAATAATGAGCTCACATGATAACAATAAATTTACAATCGATTTTATTTTCTTCTACAATTTTTACTTTAATTCGTTTAAATGGTTTTATTTCAAACCGGAATTTATATGAGTAATAAAGGTAAAAAAATTATTGTAACATATTTTCTTTTAAAGAATTCAAGATTTTTTGTAAAATGGTATAAATTATTGTCTGTAAAATGAAGAGACTTTCTTTGCACCATTTTTTATAAACTCTATCAGTTCAGAAGTATTTTTATGTGACAACTTTCTTGAACTTTTTCAAATAACATGGTTAAGCTCAAAACATAAAATTTCATCTGCTGCATTCGAAAATTTAACGTTCTATTCAGTGATTTTTAATAGCTAAATTTCCAGGTGTCGATACCCCGAAATGATTCTCAACATTTTTACAACCCCGTGATTTACAATTCCAAATATGGGTTTCGGCCATTTTCTTTTTTATTAACTGAATAATCGTTATTTTTACAGATATCAATAAAAATTCCTTTGGAAAGTTTTGCATATCAAAATGAGGCCTTTTTTTCATTCAAAATCACTACACTGCATCCTCCTCCCTTCCCTTCACTTCCCATCCCTTTCGGAAGAGCAGAAAAAGCGGAAATTTCCGGATCCTGCCAAACGATCTAGAGGTTGTTGTGACGTCAAGGCTTTGCAATCGATTCCGCCCTCTTCGCATCCCTCGCCTCCGAGGGGTGTGCAGGCGCCATCTTCTCGCTTTCAGACGATTTTTATGGGTTAAGCATTTGGGGGTGAGCCAATGATTTCGTTGGACTCTGCGATTCAGCCCCGGGGATGAATACGATTTAAAACGAAATATAAGCTTTTCGATATGCGCACTTAGTTCGATTTTTGAAAGAGCAAACGATATAATCATTGGACAGTGTTTTGTTACCTTCTGAAATTTTTTGAGCAACCCTTTTTATTCTTATCGGAAAACAATGTTGAAACGAATTCGGGGGGGGGTTATTAAATGGTTGCTTTTTAAAGCAAAAAATAATCCTGAAGGTTTATGTGGAATTTTGTAAATGAATTAT